>CAUYLG010022188.1:0-142218 GCA_963573385.1 Cacajao melanocephalus
ATACATTAGACATCAACAATGGATGAGTTATTGTGCTAAGAGCAGTGGGATAGTTTCCTTTCTGTCACCCAGGCTGGAGTGCAGTGGCACGATCTTGGCACACTACAACCCCCACCTCTCAGGTTCAAGCAATTCTCCTGCCCCAGCTCCCTGAGTAGCTGGGATTGCAGGTGCACACCACCACACTCAGCTAATTTTTATATTTTTAGTAGAGACAGGGTTTCAGCATGCTGACCAGGCTGGTCTCAAACTCCTGGCCTCAAGCAATCCACCTGCCTCAGCCTCCCTAAGTGCTGAGACTGCAGGCATGAGCCACCACACCCGACCAACTACTCCATCTAAAATAACCTGTTTCTTTCTATTCCTACCTGTTGCTTTATTTTCCTTCTTAGAACTTACCGTGTCCTGAAATCATACTGTGTTCATTCTGTGTCTCTCTCCACTAGAATGTTAGCTCCCAAGAATAGGAACTTTGTCAGTTTTGTACACTTAGCTATCTCTAATTCCTAGAATAGTTCCTGGCAAGTAGCGGGTGCTCTATAAACATTTGTTAAGTGAATTTGTGAATGCCTGAAGGAAGAACAGCCACAGAATGTTGAATACACTTAAAGGTATTTTTGTAGCATCAGCTTCTTCCCCCAATAGCCACAGAAGTAAAATACTTAAAGTTTTATGTCTTCTCACATTTATTTGATGGGAAACAAAACAAAACATAGAAGGTGCATTAGAACTTTTTTCTTTGTTTTATACACACACACACGTATATATACATACATATATATATTTTTTTGTAGAAAGTGATTTATTTAAAGAGAGAGAGAAACAGGGAAAGGAAAGAGAAAGAAACAGCTAGCTCTCACACTGAGTGAGAGAATACAGAAAGATGGAATCCAGGAGAAGAAAGCAGCTTCCACACTGAGTGGAAGGGAATAGAGAGAGATGGAGTTTAGGAGGGGAAGACAGGCTTCCATGAGAGAGTGTGGAAGGGGACTCCAGAGGGGAAATCCAGGAGAGAGAAAGACGGCTTCCACGAAGGGCATGTTCGTGGAAGAGGACCTAAACATGGAGTCCCCTTTGTTACATTTTCTACATTAAGCTCCACCAGATTTTTTAAAAAATCCATAAAAGGTATGCAAACCAAAAAATAGATGTCCACAATCTTGATAAGAATATATGCTTGATTTCTTATCATTTGGATAAAAGCTACATTATTATTACTAAACCCAGTACAGTAGTACTTCATCATCTTACACATGTTTGAGCTTTCAGTCATACTTTAATGACATAATGTGTAATATTTTAAAATAGTTTTTCTTCTAAGAACACAGTATTCAAAGAAATACATTGCAGGAAAAACTGTTTTGGCCACCATGGTGGCTCACACCTGTAATCCCAACACTTTGGGAGGCCAAGGCGGGCAGATCACTTGAGGTCAGGAGTTCAAGACCAACCTGGCCAACACGACAAAACCCTGCCTCTACTAAAAATACAAAAATTGGCCTGGCGCGGCGGCTCACGCCTGTAATCCTAGCACTTTGGGAGGCCAAGGTGGGTAGATCACCTGAGGTCAGGAGTTCAAGACCAGCCTGGCCATTATGGTGAAACCCACCTTAAAAAAAAAATACAAAAATTATCTGGGTGTGATGGTGCACACCTGTAATCTCAGCTACTCAGGTGGCTGAGGCATGAGAATCTCTTGAACCTGGGAGGTGGAGGTTGCAGTGAGCCGAGATCACACCATTGCACTTCCAGCCTGGGCAACAGTGTGAGACTCTGTCTCAAATAAAAACAACAACAAAAACCTATTTTAACTGTGGTTCGTGGTTCCTGTGAAGCTGCCCCCATAGGCCGCAGGATAAGGCTTCTGAGTGGACAGGTCAAATTCAGGGTCCTCCCCAGCATACAAGGTCCCCACGGCTGGGCTCTCCTGGATGTCTCCACTGCTTGCTTTATGTATTCTTCACTCTGCACTGAGCTGCATGCTAAACTCTTCCAAACATCATACTTTTCTCTGTCTTTCTAGAAAATAGAGAACAAATAGTGCCTTAGGTTTCCCAATGCTTTGCACAATAGATTTAGATAGAATTTATTTTATTGTTTTTTTTTTTTTGAGACAAGGTCTCTCTTTGTTGCCTAGGCTGGAGTGCAGTGGCACAATCTCAGCTCATTGCAACTTCCGCCTCCCGGGGTTCAAGTGATTCTCCTGCCTCAGCCTCCTGAGTAGCTGGGATTAGAGATGTGTGCCACCACGCCTGGCTAATTTTTGTATTTTTAGTAGAAATGGGGTTTCATCACGTCGGCCAGGCTGGTCTCGAACTCCTGACCTCAGGTGACCCACTCGCCTCAGCCTCCCAAAGTTCTGGGATTACAGGTGTGAATTATTACGCCTAGCCCAATTCTAGGCTCGTCATTTACCTTGTTTGACTAGGTACAATTATTTTAGGTTCCCTGTTTTTATCGTTTGAATAAATGACATTCCCAAATCACTGAAGATATTTAATCGGAAGTCTCATAGCTCCTTTACGAGATTATCAAAGATACACATGTTCTGTAGAATGGACTGTGGGATGCACAATAGATGCGACTTCCATTGTAATCAGAACATCAGCTGTATATTTCTTTGTTTTTCTACCTAGGAAAACAGTATACTCATATTTTTTAAACTTAAAAACTCACTGTTGGTTTATTAAGCAAGTTTTGTATTTGCTTGTTCAGAAATGTTTGCTGGGTCATGAGGGTGGAGCAGTGAACAAAATAAAGTCAGCTCTTGTGGAGCCCACGTTCTGGTGAGGGCAGACAATGACAAATTAATGTGTAATATAATCACCACAGTAGATCATATGTTCATATATGTATATATAGTAAGCACAGTATAACTATCATATATAGGTGTCTGTGTGGGTATGTCCACATATATTGTCTATACACATCCTCACACACACACTACATAAAGATAATGCATAAAGTACAATACATAGGATTCAACACCTTGGTTTTCTATGGAGAGGAAATTGGGCTGTGTTATAATGGTTTGTTGTTTAAAAACAGAATATCGGCCAGGCACAGGTGCTCACGCCTGTAAACCCAGCACTCTGGGAAAATAAAGCAGTAAAAAGAGAAATTTTGAGGAGGTGTCCTATTTTACTCATTTGTAGTGATTTGGCCATTTTAGTAGGATGACATTTGACTGACACTTGAGTAAAGGAAGCCAGCCCTGTGTGAAAACACTTGGGATATGGCTGAAAGAACAAGAAATGCAAAGTTCTTGAGGAGGTTGTATGCTTGGTGACATAAAACAATGAAGTGTGTTCCTGGAGGATAAACAAGATAATGCAGATAAACAAAAAGTAGAAATAAAAAATTGTTTGCAGAGGTAAACATGATTTGGTTTATAGTCTTCCAAATTTTTCTAGCGTCTATGAAATGTTACCTGTGTACCCTCATAGCTGGCTCATCTTAGCTTTCTCCCTCAACCCCAGAGCTTCTGGGTTTCTTTTTCCTTTTGTTTTTGTTTTTGATACAAGGTCTCGCTCTGTTGCCCAGGCTGGAGTGAGTGGTGACATCACACCTTACTGTGATCATCCTCTCCGACTCAAGTGATCCTCCTGCTTAGCCTCCCGAGTAGCTGGGATTACAGGCATGCTCCACCAAGCCTGGCTAATGGAGTTTCACCATGTTGCCCAAGCTGGTCTTGAATTCTTGGGCTCAAGCAGTCCACCTGCTCAACCTCCCAGAGTGCTGGGTTTACAGGTGTGAGCACCTGTGCCTGGCTGATATTCTGTTTTTAAACAACAAACCATTATAACGCAGCCCAAATTCCTCTCCTTAGATAACCATGGTGTTGAATCCTATGTATTGTACCTTAGACATTATCTTTATATAGTGTGTGTGTGAGGATGTGTACAGACAATATATGTGGACATACCCACACACACATCTGTATATGATAGTTACACTGTGCTTACTATATATGCATGTATCAACATATGATCTATTGTGGTGAGACTAGAGGAGCTTTCTTTAGTTTATTTGGGCAAATATAAGGAGAAAATACTAGCTTTTAATTTCTTAAATTAACATGATAATTGTGTAATATGCTGCTGGCAAGGACATAAGAAGTAAAGTCTAAAAATGTTGTCCCCACTATAACTTCTCAAGCTTATTATGTGAACCCTCCTAAGTAGAAATCAAAATTAATAAGAATTTGTTAGGAAGTTGTTGTAAATATTTAAATAAATTATGGCAATCTGTACCTTTTACTTGCTGGTAAAAAGTTGGCCAAATTTCTTAACAGCACTTTTCCTATCTATAAAACATGGTTGATAGTATATTTTCTTTCTAACTCATAGTTTGATGTGAGAATTAAATGAACAAGTATAGGCTGGGCATGGTGGCTCACGCCTGTAATCTCAGCACTTTGGGAGGCCGAGGTCAGGAGTTCAAGACCAGCCTGGCCAACATGACAAAACTCCATCTCAATTAAAAATACAAAAATTATTGTCTTTTTACATGCACCACCAGGCCTATAGTCCCACCTACTCAGGAGGCTGAGGCAGGGAGAATTGCATGAACCAGGAGGTGGAGGTTGCAGTGAGCCGAGATTGCACCACTGCACTCCAGCCTGGGCAACAGAGCGAGACTCTGTCTCAGTAAATAAATAAATAAATAAATAAGAACAAGTGTAAAAGAATTCTGAAATTCATAAACAAAGCTTTTTAAAAAATATAAGTGATTTTATTTGGTTTATTTGTTATTCTGTGGATTTTTTTTTTAATCAGTGAAATGTCACAGGACTTATTGGGAAAGCTTAGTTGATAAGAAAAAATTTGTAGTAAGATTAGATTTTTTAGTAATATTAATATTGCATAAATGTCATTTTTTCAGTGAGGCCACTGAAGATTGTAACCATCTTCTGTTGAACAATTCCTATGCTCCTTCCTTATTTTTCACCATTGTACTTATCATCATCTGATATATTGAAGCCTTTATTTATTTACTTTAATATTTTCAGTCTCCTACCTGGAAGAGTCCCCTCCCATAGTAGGTGTGCATACCTAGTTGTTGAACGCCTGAAGGAGAATGAATGCCTCTAGTGTTCACTGTCATCTGGATTTGCTCTTCAGGCATGATCCCGAATGATGGCCAAGGTCCTAGTTTGCTCATTGACCTTCCTGCTGTGGCTGAAAGTAGGGAGCAAGAAGAGTTGCCTTTATATCAACACCAAGCAACACGAGTTACTTCCAAGGCCTCAGCATACACAGGAGTGTTGTCTTCTAGATATGCCACTGATACATGGTATGATATCATTTTTCTTTGTTTTCACATTATAAAATAGTAGAGTTTTTTTTTTTGCTTCAAAAATGCATGATTTTTGTGGAACATTTGGAAAATACAGAAAAATATTTTGAATAAAATTGACTAAATTTGACAATTACTATGAGAATTTTATATACTTAAAATTTTGCCATATGTGCAATTTGGTGTCTTGCAGTTGTGCACAAAATGGATTAGATAGAGCATTTGCTTAGAGAATGGGAGATTAATTCAGAGTTTATTTTAACAACTCAAGCAAATTCACTTGAGGACAAATTAGAAGAAGACCAATTTAAAAGTGAGGAAATCTACAGGAATCTCTGGACTCATTACATGTTGGGTGTAAGAGGGGTAGTTGAGGATGACTTGTGTTTCTGGACTAGTCAACTAGATAGATAGTGAGAAATTCATGTAACAATACAATACTATAGGAACATGAACGGGTTGGAAGGGAAAATGATGAGTTCAGTTTGGAACATGTTGAGGGTTAAAGTATCCATAGAACAACAGAGTTAAATGGAATCAATTAGATACGTGGGTCTGGGAATTAACGTTGAGATCTTTCTGAACATGGGTAATTAGGAGCAAGATCAAGTGTAGGTGAAACTCTTAGATTTGAATGGTCTTCAACATGAAGCTCAAACAATAAGACGAGCATAGGGCCAAGATTGGAGTCCTGCAAAACAGCAATACTTAAGGCATGAACAGAGGAAGAAAGGGGTGAGCTGGAATGAACAAAGGGTAGGAGAAAATTAGTGAACTAGAGATTGACAAATAAATCAAAGGAAGAGAACAGTTTTACAAAAGGTTCATCATAGACTGTGTTCACATTGCTAGTAAGGTCAATCTAGATAAGACAGTTAAGTTTTTCTGGGGCTTGGCCACTTGGCCACATGGATGCTCTTGGTAAGCACTGAGCATTGTTAGTAGAGTAGAAATCAGAGAGTAGTGTGCTGAGAATTGAACACAAGAACATCGTAAGAGCTGACCAGTGTTTTGAAAATCCTGGTCATGGGTCAGGTGTGGTGGCTCACACCTATAATCGAAGTACTTTGGGAGGCCAAGATGGGTGGATCACCTGAGGTCAGGAGTTCGAGCCCAGCCTGGCCAACATGGTGAAACCCCATCTCTACTAAAAATACAAAAAATTAGCCAGGCATGGTGGCAGGTGCCTGTAATCCCAGCTACTTGGGAGGCTGAGGCAGGAGAATCACTTGAACCCAGGAAGTGGAGGTGGCAGTGAGCTGAGATCACACCACTGCACTCCAGTCTGGTCAACAGAGCAAGACTCTGTCTCAAAAAAAAAAAAATCCATGTTACTTAGATAACTAGAGGGTATTAATGGATCAAGGCAAAGGGGAAAAATATATATATATAAACACACATATATATACTCTATGTAAGACATACAACATATATATTACATATTACTATATTCATATGTATATGAAACTTAAGAGAATTGTATTTGCTTGTGGAATATGTAGATGCCATATAGGGGGTGATTAAATATACTCTGTAGGGATGGTGGAGGGAGAAGAGAACATTGCACACTTGGAATAACCTTTGATAGTTTGCTAGGAAGAAGCTTACCTCCTCCACTGACATAGGTGCCAGGAAGGAAAGCAAGGTCTGGATGTAGGTACTTTTTATAGCTTGGGGGCAGGAATCCAAAGGGATTTTTGTCCAATGACGATGTTTGTTTGTTTCTGTCACTTAGAAGAAGGTTATTTGCTACTAAGAGTGATGAAGTGCTAATAAAGTGGGCATTAAAAGGAGAGGTGTTGGAGCAGAGATTAGCTTTTGAAAGCATGATGGGAGAGTCACCACCTAGTGGTAGGGAGGAGTTTAGAAAAATATTTACCCTCTTTTTTCCAGCGCCCCAGGGAGTGAGAGAATGAGCTTCACCCACTTGAGTGTGGTATATTTGGCAGAGAACCAGAGCTGTTGAAGAGGAGGTTCAGAGAACGTTCAGTGAAGAGGTCAGGGCGTGGATAGTTTGTTTACAATTCTAGCAGATTCTGTGGAGCATGACGGATTACGTGCATGGCAGGTCTTCGGGTGGCGCGTGACAAAAGTAGCACATCTGAAGGAAAACCCGGAAAGGTGTGGCATCGTGAGTAGGGAGATAAGAAGTGACAAAGGCGTTGGAGGTTTCGGTAAAGCATAGGAAGGATGAGAGATAGGGTGGGCTTCATTGGTTTTAAATGTTTTTGTGAAAACCTCAATCCAAGTATGATTTTTGTGTTGACATGGGAGATATCTTAGATTTAGATGATACACATTTCTCTGTTCAGCCACCTGAACTTTTGCCCAGAGTTTTAGACAGAAACTTCATCTAAAGTTATTCTCCGTGCTTCTGCATAGCCCATGTCTGAGTGGAAGGAAGGGATATAGAAAGGCCCAGCAGCTTTTCTATTCTGCAAAAGCAGGCTGGCATGCAGCGGGAGAGTGCTGCTGCGCCTGGTGTCGTAACACGCTATCCAGTGCAGCCCCTGGAGGAACGCACAGTGATGACGTAAGTAACGGATTTGTTTCCTTAGGACAGATGCCAGACAGTGGAGAAGTTAGGAAAATATTTTATGGCTTTTTCTATAGTCAAATTTTTTTCTTATTTCTTTTTGTTTTTGAGACGGGGGTCTCACTCTGTTGCCCAGGCTGGAGTGCAGTGGCGCCATCTCAGCTTACTGCAACCTCTGCTTCCCAGGTTCACGCCATCCTCCCACCTCCGCCTCCTGAGTAGCTAGGACTACAAGCACGAGCCACCAAGCATGGTTAATTTTTGTACTTTTTTTTTTTTTTTTTTTTTTTTAGAGATGGGGTTTCGCCATGTTGGCCAGGTGGTCTGAAACTCCTGGGCTTAAGCAATCTGCCTGCCTCAGCTTTCCAAAGTGCTCAAATTATTTTTCCATGAGACACCTTTGTTTTTTAAAATTTCTCTTTTGCTTAGTGTGAATAGTTGAATCTGGCAGAGGAATGCAGAAATGAGGCTGCTTCTCTGAACTGTAGAATTGTAACTGTAGAATGAAAAGAATCAGAAAAGATCTAAGCAAACTTCCAAGTCCACCCCTCCTTCCTTGGAGTTTGTGTCTAACTCAAATTGACCTCAGCTTCAGAGAGGGAAGAGATGCTTTATTCTTATCCCATTGCTTTTTCTTTTAAAGTGAGTATTTGACAAGCTGATTTCGTATGCAGCCACGGGCATTTAAGAACTCCAACCTAACCTTGTCTTAAGAGATTAGTCTTGTACTTGAAAGTTCTTTTTTGGCTTGCTATTGGAGATTTAGGGTATATTTAAATTCCAGCAGGTTCCAGAGTTCCTGTAAATCATACTCCTTTTAATCTTTAAGGGTATGCCCCTTGGAGTTAGGTTCATAGGTGAATATTTATTGCCACACAGGAGCCTGCCTGAGTAATGCATAGATTATTTTAGATGATAGTCTTTCAGATAATCAGGGTGTCATGAAGTGGTAAATAGTATTTTATAGTTTCTTCCTTGCATTAATTTTTGTCAGTGGAGGAGGTGAGCTTCCTCCTATCAAACTATCAAGGGTTATTCCAAGTGGGTTATTCTCAGCAGAGTTGTGTATCTACATGCATGCGCATGCATCTGTGTGTGTGAGTGCACCATGGGTAAGAATCTAATGATTGTGATGTTTTATCTACACTGCACTTTTGCACCATACATTAGGAGGCAGGACTGGTATTAACAGGTAAGGTGCCCCTTGAAAGTAGAGATCTCTAGAAAGGGGACTGTAGGCAGGTAGGGTATAATTCTGTGGAAGGAATTCAGGTGTTCTTGTTCAGAGCACAGTAGTCCCCCTTTATCCTCAAGGGATATGTTCCAAGACCCCCATTCGTGCCTGAAACCACAGACAGTACCAAGCCCTATCTATACGATATTTTCTCTGTATGTACATACCTATGATAAAGTTTAATTTGTAAATTACACACAATAAGAGATTCACAACAATAACTAGTAATGAAATAGATCAGTACTGCCGAAGTTGATCGGATAACCAAGATGGCTACTGAGTGACTTCTGTGCAGGCAGTGTATATAGCGTATGGATATGCTGGACCAAGTGGTGATTCACATCCCAGGCTGGACAGCAAGATATTTCTTCATGCTACTCTGAACAGCATGCAATTTAAAACCTATGAATTGTTTATTTCTGAAACGTTCCATTTAAGAGTTTTGCTGTTACTTCAGTTGACCACAGGTAACTGATACCAAGGAAAGCAAAATTGCAGAAAGCAAAACCTCAGCTGAGTGGAGGGAACCACCATATTCTTTGTTTCCAAGGTCATTTGAGATTGTGTTTTCAGACCTCACTTGGTTTCGGTCTTTTTCTTCCTCATCTCTGCTATTTTTGGCTGTTTAAAGACCTATGGGTGCCCTTAGTAGGGACATGGGTATTTCTCAGACATTAGGAGGTCTGCGGTATGGATATGAGTGCTGTTCAAATCTTTATTCTGGTGTTTATACCTGTATGACCTTGAAAGGGTTTCCTTTGTATCTATATTTTCTTACCTGTAAAGTAGGTAGTTCTGTATATTGAATAAGAATGCATACAAGCCAGCCGTGGTGGCTCACGCCTAGAATCCTAGCACTTTGGGTGGCTGAGGTGGGAGAATCACTTGACACCAGGAGTTCAAGACAGCCTGGGCAACATAGTGAGAACCCGGCACTAAAAAAATGTAAAGTAAGCCTGGCATGGTGGCACATGCCTGTAATCCTAACTACTGTGGGGGCCTAGGAGGAGGATCTCTTGAGCCCAGTAGTTCAAGGTTACAGCAAGCTGTGATGACGCCACTGCACTCCAGCCTGGCAATCACAGTGGGAGCCTGTAGCTGTTTTTTACTGTATTTTTTTTCTTCTTCTTTGAGACAAGTTCTTGATTTGTCACCCAGGCTAGAGTGCAGTGGTGTGATCATGGCTCACTGCAGCCTTGGCCTCCCAAGCTCAAGTAGTCCTCCCACCTCAGCCTTTCAAGTAGCTGGGATCGCAGCCACCTGCCACCATGAATGCCTAATTTTTAAATTTTCTGTAGAGACAAGATCTCAGTATGTTGCTCAGGCTGGTCTAAACTCCTGGCCTCAAGCGATCCTCCCACCTTGGCCTCCCAAAGTGCTGGGATTATAGGTCTGAGCCATAGCATCTGGTCTAGTTTTTTTTTAAGTGTATGTAAAAGATTTATACAATTTTATTGGTCAACTATAGGTTACTAAAACTGGGAAAGGATGCATTTAACAGACTTTACTATAACAGCCTTGCTGATAGTAAATATTTAATAAAAGGTTTGCAGTGATGTTGGTGGCAGTGACAATGATAGGCTTGTGGGCCCTGATATATACCCAGGGTGGTAGCCATTGTTGCTGGGTTTATTAAAACACTCAAGGAGATTGTTGGTTTAAAAAAAAATGTAATAAGATAGGATCAAATCACAGTAAAGCCACGTGTCAGAGGCTGATGTCTGGGAGGCTGATGAACTTTAGAAGAAAGACATACTTAAAGTGGGGGAAACAATCGTGTTGTAGATGTAATAGGATGCAAATGAGTAGAAATGGCTTCAGGTGTTGGATACTTTGTTAGGAACAGTGGGAGGAGAAATAGGAGGCTAGGTGTAGTAGCTGGGGAAAGGATTAACTGAGTTAATGTGATATTTTAAGCTCCCAACACCGTGCTTGGCATCTAGTCCCTTCTGCATAAATGGTGGATATTTTATAGGTTTATATTTGAATTAGACTGCCAAAACTTATGTGTACATTCAGAACATCAGGAGGAGAAGGAGGAAAAGGGAGAAAATGAATATTTGCATTTCAGAGAGGGCTACTCTGGAGTGTGAGTTGGGAGAAAAAAGGGGGTTTGTGGGAGTTTATGGTCTCAAGTATGTGACACTTCCCAGTTCTTACAGTGCTGTTGCAGTGGTGATCCACACTGTAGGTGAAGGTGAATGTGAACAATTAGGACAAGAATTATTTAGAAATACTACACGAATGCCTTTGAAAATATAATTAGAGCTTTGATTACTAATTCAGGCTCTACAGAAGGCCAGAAGAGATGTAATGTTTTGTAAGCGACTTACCCTGTGGGGGTTGAACTTCTATTTCTTAAGGAAACTCTTAAACACAATTTTACATATTAATAAAACGCACAGATTTTAAGGTGCAGTGTACTAAGTTATATATACATTCATGTTATACACACTCCAGTGAAGATAAGGAACATTTCTATCACTTAGAAAGTTCCCTTACCCCTTTGTGTGTCTTGCACCAGGCAACCATTAATCTTATTCTAACACTGTACATTAGCTTTTCCTATTCTAGAACACATGTACATGTAGTCATACAGCAGGTACTTCTTTTGTGTCTAGCTTCTTTTGCTCAGGACAATGTCTGAATGTTAATATAAGGGAATACCTAATTCTTTATATACTGGTGTCAGGGAATAATTTGCTCTGCAACTTCAAAATCATGGTGGAACATCTGTACCAGTAACCTTACTAGTTTAGAAAACACTAGTGCCCATATCATAGAATATTGCCATATAGAATCTGCATTTAAAGAGGAAAAAGAAATTGTGAGATTACTTAGTCACAATTGGAGCTCTCGCTTCTTCCATTGTTTTTGGGTGCTGAGTTTACTTGACCTTCATATTGCTTAGTATGTAGAAATTTTATGTGAAAATAAGTGGCTATCTGGAGTCAACAGATTTTGCATGATAAAAATTTTATTTACAAAGAGTTTGTATATCATGATCAAGTCTTACCATTAATATCTACTTGTTTGCTCATGGAGTACTGTATCTCCACCCCACCCTCAAATCTGTAAAGAATTATAACTTTAGGCATTTGCGATAAAGGTCTGAAATAAAATACATTGTTTCAATTGGATGATTTATTGTTTTGGGGGAAAATTTAGTTATAAATCTGGTTGAATGTAAGAGGCAAAAGTTCAGTTCTTTTTTTTTTTTTCTGACACTGAATCTCACTATGTCGCCCAGGCTGGAATGCAGTGGCTCAGTCTCAGCTCACTGCAACCTCTGCCTCCCAGATTCAAGTGGTTCTCCTGCCTCAGCCTCCCAAGTAGCTGGGACTACAGGTGCCCATCACCACACCGGCTATTTTTGTATTTTTAGTAGAAACAGGGTTTCATTATATTGGCCAGGCTGGTCTCGAACTCCTGACCTTGCAATCCACCCACCTTGGCGTTCCAAAGTGCTGGGATTACAGGTGTGAGCCACCATGCCCAGCCAGTCCAGTACATTTTTAAGACTTTATTTTTTTAAAGCAGTTTTTGATTCACATAAAAATTGAGAAGAAGGTACAGAGATATCCTGTACACCCCCTGCCCCCACATGCATAGCCTCCCCTATTGTCAACATCACCCACCAGGGAGGCGCATTTGTCACAATTGATAAAATTTATAAACTGACACATCATCTTCACCCAGAGTCCATAGTTTAGATTAGGTTTCACTGTTGGTGTTGTATGTTCTGTGGGTTTGGAAAGTTCTGTTATTTTAATATTTGAGTTTCTAACTGATTGAGCTATTGATCATACTTAATCACAGTGCAAATTATAAAATTTGAGGTTAGAAATTCCTATTTAAAGTTTCAAATATGTTTGTGCAAATTTACATCTTAATATGTAAAGTAAAAGTATTTTCTCAGTAAATTTTAATTTGGGTTAAAAGGTACATGTGTTCATCAGTGTAAAGTGACTACATTAATTTTTATAATTGCTCATCTCCTGTGACTGTATTTCTGAAAATAATCACACTATCTAGATAAGCTTTCACAAGTTTTATCTCTCATTAGGTATGAACTAGTCTGAACAAAATGTGTGTATACTAAAACCCTGAAGAAAGGTAATATGCTATGCAAAAGTCAGTGAGTTTCTTCCAACGCACTAATCATTTTGTGACAGACTTTGTCAAAGAAATCTAAAATTGTTCATATTCTAGGTAGAGTGGTTTCCCTCATCCCTTCTAAGCTGTATGTGAGAGTCAGCAGTTTAGGAAATTTTTAGTTTTTACTTTTTAAAATTAAGAAACAAATAGCCCATACTATTTGTTGAAGGTTGGTTTTCCTTCTATTTTAGGGTGGGTTGTTTTTTTTTCAATTAAAGAATTTAGGCCAGGTGTAGTGGCTCATGCCCATGATCCCAACACTTTGGGAAGCCAAGGCAGGAGGACTGCTTCAGTCCGGGTGTTTGAAACCAGTCTGCGCAACATAACAAGACTCCGTATCTAAAAAATGTAAAAAAATTAGCCAGGTGTGGTGGTGCATACCTGTGGTCCCAACTACTCAGTGATACTGCAGTGAGCTGTGATTGTGCCACTGCACTGCAGCCTGGGTAACAGAGTGAAACTCTGTCTCAAGGAACAAAACAACAAAATGAGAAAGAAAAGAAAAAGAATTTAATGCCTATAATGATAGCATAAATATGTGATGGTGAAAATGCTTGCCTTTTTTTTTCTTAATGACTATATGATTTGGGGTACAGGAAAGTGGAAAATGGAGAGGAGGAATGTTTGTATTGTTTTAGATTTTGTTTTGAATCTTATTTCAATTAATATTTAACAGAGAATTCTAAAATACAGCAGATCATGAAGATATTTTTTGCAGGAATATCCATATTCTAAAAGACAAGATAGAATCTGATGTTTGGCTCTGTGTCTCCACCCAAATCTCATCTCAAATTGTAATCCCCATGTGTCAGGGGAGGAACCTCGGAGGTGATTGAATCATGGGGGTGGTTTCCCCATGCTGTTCTCATGATAGTGAGGGAGGTCTCATGAGATCCGATGATGTAAAAGTGGCAGTTTCCTCTGCACTCTCTGTCCCTCTCCTGCCAACATGTAAGATGTGCCTTGCTTCCCCTTTGCCTTCTACCATCATTGTAAGTTTCCTGAGGCCTCACCAGCGATGTGGGACTGTGAGTCAATTAAACCTCTTTTCTTTATAAATTACCCAGTCTCAGGTAGTATATTTATAGCAGTCTGAAAATGGACTAATATAGAGAATTGGTCCTGGCAGAGTGGTGTACTGCCATAAAGATAACCTGAAAATATGGAAGCAATTTTGGGACTGGCTTCCAAAGGCAGAGGTTAGAATGATTTGGAGGGCTCAGAAGCATACAGGAAGATGTGGGAAAGTTTGGAACTTCCTAGAGACTTCTTGAATATTTTTGACCAAAATGCTAATAGTGATATGGACAATGAAGTCCAGGCTGAGTTGGTCTCAGATGGAGATGAGAAACTTACTGGGAACTGGAACAAAGGTCACTCTTGCTATGCTTTTGCAAAAAGACTGACAGCATTTTGCCCCTGCCCTAGAGATCTGTGGAACTTTGAACTTGAGAGAGATGATTTAGGGTATCTGACAGAAGAAATTTCTAAGCAGCAAAGCATTAAAGAGGTGACCTGGCTTTTTCTGAAAGCATTCAATCATATATGTACACAAAAAGATGATTTGAAATTGGAACTTATGTTTAAAAGGGAAGCAGAGCATAAAGGTTTGGAAAATTTGCAGCCTGACCATGTGGCAGAAAAGAAAAGCCCATTTTCTGGGGAGGAATTCAATCTGGCTGCAGAAATTTGCATAAGTAACAAGGAGCTGAATGTTAATAGCCAAGACAATGGAGAAAAATGTCTTCAGGGCATGTCAGAGATCTTTGTGGTAGCCCCTCCCATCATAGTCCCAGAGGCCTAAGAGTGAAAAATGGTTCTGTGAGCCAGGCCCAAGGCCCTGCTACTCTGTGCAGCCTTGGGACTTTGTACCCTGCATCCCAGCTGCTCCAGCTCCAGCTGTGGTGAAAAGGGGCTAAGGGATAGCTCGGGCTGTTGCTTCAGAGGGTCCAAGCCCCAAGCCTTGACAATTTCCATGTGGTACTGGGCCTGAGGGTGCACAGAAGACAAGAGTTAAGCTTTGGGAGCCTCTGCCTACATTTCAGAAGATGTATGAAAATGCCTGAATGTCCAAGCAGAAGTCAGCTGCAGGGGATGAGCCCACATGGAGAATCTCTACCAGGGCAATGGAGAGGGGAAATGTGAGGTTGAAGCCCCCACACAGAATCCCCACAGGGGCACTGCCTTGTGGAGCTGTGAGAAAAGAGCCACTGTCCTCCAGATCCCAGAATGGTAGCTCCACTGACAGCACCATGCAGCTGGAAAAGCCACAGGCACGCACCACGAGCCTGTGAAAGCAGCCATGGAGGCTGTACCCTGCAGAGCCACAGAGGTGGAGCTGCCCAGGGCCTTGGGAGCCCACCCCTTGCATCAGCATGTCTTGGATGTGAGATATGGAGTCAAGGGAGATCATTTTGTAGCTTTAAGATTTAATGACTATGGCCAGGCACAGTGGCTCACATGTATAATCCCAGCACTTTGGGAGGCTGAAGCAGGTGAATCACCTGAGGTGAGACCAGCCTGGCCAACATGACAAAACCCCATCTCTACTAAAAATACAAAAATTAGCTGGGTGTGGTGGTGCACACCTGTAATACCAGCAACTTGTGGGGCTGAGGCAGGGGAATTGCTTGAACTGGGAGGTGGAGGTTGCAGTGAGCCGAGATTGCACCACTGCACTCCAGCCCAGGCAACAGAGGGGGACTCCATCTCAAAAAAAAAAAAAAATTTAATGACTACCCTACCAGGTTCTGGACTTATGTGGGGCCTCTGTTCCCTTTGTTTTGGCCAGTTTCTCCTATTTGGAGAACAGTAGGAATAAAAACATCTACCCAATGCCTGTACCCTCATTGTATCTTGGAAATAACTAACTTGTTTTTGATTTTACAGACTTCTAGGTGGAAGGGACTTGCCTTGTCTAAGATGAGACTTTGGACTTGGACTTTTGGGCTAATGCTGAAATGAGTTAAGACTTTGGGAAACTGTTGGGAAGGCACGATTTGTTTTAAAATGTGAAAAGGACACAAGAGTTGGAAGCGGCCAGGATGGGATTATATGGTTTGGCTCTGTGTACCCACCCAAATCTCATTTCAAATTGTATTACCCATGTGTCAGGGGAGGGACCTGGTGGGAGGTGATTGGATCATGGGGGCAGTTTTCCCCTGTTGTTCTCATGATAATGAGGGAATTATCATGAGATCTGATGATTTAAAAGTGGTAGTTTCCCCTGTGCACTCTCTCTCTCTCCTGGCACCATGTGTACCTTCCTTCCCCTTACCTTCTGCCATGTTTGTAAGTTTCCTGAAGCCTTTCCAGCCATGTGAAACTGTGGGTCAATTAAACCTCTTTTCTTTGTAAATTACCCACTCTCAGGTAGTATCTTTATAGCAGTGTGAAAGTGCACTAATACACAATCTAAATGCATCATATATTGAGATAGCAGATAAATTGCACCAATACAATGGCCTTTTAAGTTACTATTAAATAAAAAATGGTGCTGATTATGATATTATGTGGGTAGATTTTTGTCATAAGTTCAAGTGAAAAAACTTATAAAGGAAACGAATATTGGTTGAGCCTCAATTAATGTCTTATTTAATCCTTGTTACTATTACATAGGATCATCACAATAGGAAAGTTTGTGCTATGATTACAGTTATGATAATATAGTTGCAAAAAGCAAGAATGTGATAGGCTAAAGTGAAAACCGTTTACTTAAATTGGTGGAATTGTGGGTGAATCATTCAGGGATTACAATTACATACTTATAAACAGAAACCCCATCAAGTCTGGCTTAACCAAATAAAGGTGTAAATTTTTTTCATGTGAAAAGTCCTGAAGAAGGTGGTCTTAGGATGGTGTGGTGCTGCTGTCATCAGGGTCTTAAATATCTTCATCCTTTCTGCTCTGCTACCCTTAATGTATGGCCTTACTCCTCCTTGTTTCTGTATGATTTGAAGATGATTGTTTCACCACCAATATCATCTGTGAATTCTAGGCAAGAAGAAGGGGAGGGCATAGAGCAAAAGGCTCCTGCCAGGTGATTCTCCTTCCTTTTAATGAGTTTTCCTGGAAGTCTCATCCAGGGACTTTTGGTTCCATATCACCGATCAGCACTGTGGCACACAGTTCCCAGTAGCTGAAAGAAAGTCCAGAAAATGTATTTTTTTCAAAGCTGGGCATAGTGCCACCTAGAATAAAAGAGGGGTTATGTTGGTATGGAAGAAGGGAAGAAAAAGACATTACATAAGTAATCAGCATGTGTCTGCCAAGTTGTTTTCCCCTGAATGCTATGATACTTTTAATCATAAAAATTAGACTGGGTAAGGTAAGAAAGACATCTGGTAGTGGATGAGATGTAATGATCCTAATTTCTTAACTGATATTTGGCTTGTCTAGATCCTTTCAGCCTTCTCTTTTTCACACGGCCTTACAACGGTTTTATCCTAGAGAGTAAGTCTGTAAAGGGCCAAGAAGGTGGAGTTTTGCTGCACTTTACAGGGCTTACTTGAGAGTTCAGAGAAAAATGGCAGTATAGAAACTTAAGGCTAAAACAGATTTGGATACATAAGGAGAGGTTGTGAGGTTGTATAGTATGTTTAAGCCTTCTCTGAGCTTCAGTTCCTCCTGTGTAAAATATAATAGGACCTGCTGTGCTTATTTCATAGGTTAGAGGGACTTTTGGTTTTGAGATAGGGTCTTGCTCTGTTGCCCAGGCTGGAGAATAGTAGTGTGATCATTGCTCATGGCAGCCTTGAACTCCTGGTCTCAAATGAACCTCCCCACTCAGCCTCCCCAGTAGTTGGGACTACAGGTGTGCCACCATACCCAGCTAATTTTTTTTTTTATTTTTGTAGAGATGGGATCTCACTGTGTTGTCCTGGTTGCTGTCAAATACCTGGGCTCAAGTGATCTTCCTGCCTTAGCCTCCTAAAGCACTGGGATTACAGCCATGAGCCCACCACACCTGGCCAAGGGTTTTTATGAAAATGAAGTGGAAGAAGCAGTGCCTACATTTTTGTATGGAGTAATGCAATTTATAACATCAGACCTATTTCATTTGGTGGTCCAAAGCCATACACCTATTTTATGGTATCAGTTAGACTTTAGCTTAGGACTCCTGATTTCTCTTCCAGATAATACACAGTGCTGTCTATTCATTATTAGATTGCATTAATCTTATAAGTAACTACTCCGTAACTCAGCATTTTACATTATCCAGTTCAGCAGTTTTTTGTTTTTTGAGACAGGGTCTTGCTTTGTCACCCAGGCTGAAGTGGAGTGACACGAACACGGCTTACTACAGTCTTGACCTCCCAGGCTCAAGCAGTCCTCCTGCCTCAGCCTCTTAAATAGCTGGAACTACAAGCATGTGCCACCATACACAGCTACTTTTTTTGTAGAGACAGGGTTTCACCATGTTCAGTTCA
The DNA here is from genome assembly GCA_963573385.1 of Cacajao melanocephalus. Lineage (NCBI taxonomy): Eukaryota > Metazoa > Chordata > Mammalia > Primates > Pitheciidae > Cacajao > Cacajao melanocephalus. The sequence goes on from CAUYLG010022188.1 coordinate 18,656, forward strand.
GCAGTTCTGTTCTAACTTAACTTGATGGATGAAAATATGATGGTGTAGGTGGGAGGCAGTGAGGATAATATTAGATAATGTAAGTAACAGAAAAGTTCCATATAAGTACACAAAATATTCATGGGATACACATGACAGGAAATATTTAGGGCTAGAAAGAGGGATCGTGTTGACCTGTTCATGTTGATATATATGGTACATGTCGATTTCTGTGTCTTAGCTGCTCAGACAACACCAAGTTTTTTTTTTGTTTGTTTGTTTGTTTGTTTGTTTTTTTAATGAGATAGAGTCTCTCTCTGTCGCCCAGGCTGAAGTGCATTGGCATGATCTTGGCTCACTGAAACCTCTGCCTCCTGGATTCAAGCAGTTCTCTGGCTTAGCCTCCTGAGTAGCTGGGACTACAGGAGTGTGCCACCATGCCCGGCTAATTTTTTGTATGTTTAGTAGAGATGGGGTTTCACCATGCTAGCCAGGATGGTCTCGATCTCCTGACCTTGTGATCCACCTGCCTGGGCCTCCCTTTGATATTGTTGGCTGGGCGTGGTGGCTCACCCCTCGTACAGGTGTGAGCCACCACACCCAGCCAACAATACCAAATTTTAAGGAATATATTTTATAACGTTTTAAATATTGATAGAGAAACGAATTTGAAATTGTACAAATCAAACACAAACTTAGCATCTAGAGTGTCACCAATAAAACTGTTTATGATAATTCTGTGATTTTCTTATGCTGAGTGTGGATTTCTTGAGTTGAATGTTAAAGCAATATATTTTTGCTTTGTATATTTATTGATGTAAATATTTTACAAACTTAAAAATTGAGATTCATTTGACTATAGATTTTGTAATTTCAAAACTTTCCAAGGACCTTTAATAACAAATATGCCTTAAAGTTGCATTTTTTTTTCTTTCTCCCTGTTTAGTGAATTACCTGAGAGAGAAGAAGGCGAAGGAGAAGAAACTCCAAATTTTAGCCACTGGGGTCCACCAAGAATGTATGTGGATGACATTATTGGCTTTCTCAATAGGAGCACAATCAGTTACTCTTTCCTTTAACTTTTTAGAACATCATTTAGTCATACTCTAATGATTGAGAAATTCGATAATTCACCTGTAAGCTGGCCTACATTTTAGTTTCATTTTATCTTATCTAGAGATTTTTAACCAAACAAAACAACTGTAACCAATATTAGGAATATCTTTGATACTGTTTCAGAGAAAGCAGTTTAGAAATGTCCATCTACAGGTATAGTTTATCACTATGTCATTAAGCAAGTCAGGTAAAGCTGCTTTGAATGCAGTAAAGCTTCCTTTTTTGGTAAACAACAATAACAGTAGTTGAGGCTTGTAGTATGTATCAGTTTATCCCTACCTTTCTCCCCTGGTGGAGAGTCCGTGTTTGTGCTAACAGAATGTGTTGAAAACCCATCTTCCCTTGGATATGGGGGAAGTTTTAAGTACTTATCAGTCCATGTAGTCTTAAGTCCTTGCCAGGGTTGTACTTAAGGTGATGAAAGTCTTCCTATAGCTGTTCTCTCTATTCTGTATCCATTATTAATTCCACCACCTCCATCCAAACTGGTTCTTTTCTTGTAATTGAAATCTGAATTTGTCTTTAAAAATGTAAGAGTTATTTTCTGCGTTAATTTTTTAATGAGTTGATTATTGGCTGCAGTCCAAAATTTATAATATTTTGAGGGGGGCAGTTTTTATTTCAAACTTTCTTTTAAATAATGACATGGAGGTAGGAAGAAATCAAAACCTTCTGGCCTTAGGAGCAAGTAAAATCTGTCCTCTGATTGAAGAACCACAGAGTTAAACCTGCTAACTGGGAAAAGCCATTTGGGCCATGAGCCACTCAGTGGCAAATTTACTTTATTCTGAAAGTCTGTACTTTTTGCTAAAATGACATATGTGGCTTTCTTAATTTTTTTTTCCCATTTGTTTTTTCTTCAGTCCATTCTTTGCTAATGTTACAGATATAAATGAAAAAGACTAATCACAGAAAACATATTGTGATAGGAGATGGGAACATTAGGGCTTAGCTAAATCTTTACTGAATATTAAGAGTTATGTTTATTGTTTTAGATATCTATGCTTTTCAGAACTGAAACTTTCACATGTTATGAATTATTGATAACATCTTACAATGTTGGAACTACATATCATTTGTATAACATTTGTAAAAATATATTTAGAAAATTTATATAAAATGTGAGTCATAACGATATGATGCAAATGGAATAGTTACAATCCAACAGTTTAAATTAACTTGTTGATGAGTGAATTTTGTTTTTTTCCTTTATATAGTGTTGAGATTTTTAGAGAACCCGATGTGTCTCTTGGGATCAGTATTGTTGGTGGACAAACGGTTATAAAACGTCTAAAGAATGGAGAGGAACTTAAAGGAATATTTATCAAGCAAGTTTTAGAAGACAGTCCAGCAGGGAAGACAAACGCACTAAAAACTGGAGATAAAATACTTGAGGTAAATGATGTTAAAGTACTGTTTTTATTGGAAACATACTGTAAGACGGTGGAATAATCATTTAGCCAGAAGACTTTTCTTCGTGTGCTGGGGAGCGTGTGTGTACAGTTGATGTGCTCTATTTATATGCCTTAGTTTGTACATTGTATGCACAATTTATGAGTTTCTCAAGTGAGTGGAGGTGGGGGTAAACAAACAAAATGATAAAAGAAAAACTTCAGCTGATGGAAAAAAAAAATACTAACAAAGGGCTCTATATAGAATAGGGCAGATGGTAGGCATTATGCTTCTCCCACAGTCTTTAACAAGCTCTAAATTTTTTTCTTCAAGATCTAAATTTTATAATTGTGTGTTAGTAGGATATATATTCCTGTTTAGAGAAAGTAGTTGACCCTAGAAGGTTTAAGACTCCATTAGGGGAGGGGGAGGATCCATGGTTCGCACCTGATATGTTCTGTGGGAGCTAAGTTGTTGTGTGTGTGGTGTTTTTTTTTTTTGAGACCTAGTCCCGCTCTGTCAGCCAGGCTGGAGTGCAGTGGTGTGATCTTGGTTCACTGCAACCTCTGCTTCCTGGGTTCAAGTGATTCTCCTGCCTCAGCCTCCTGAGTAGCTGGGATTACAGGTATGCATCAGCACACCCAGCTAATTTTTTTGTAGTTTTAGTAGAGACGGGGTTTCACCATGTTGGTCAGTCTGGTCTCGAACTCCTGAGCTCGTGATGTGCCCACCTCGGCCTCCCACAGTGCTGGGATTACTGGCGTGAGCCACCGCACCCAGCCTGGGGGCTAGTTTTAAAGGCACATCAGGCTGAGCATGGTGGCTCATGTCTGTAATCCTAGCACTTTGGGAGGCCGAGGCAGGCGGATCAGTTGAGGTCAGGAGTTTGAGAGCAGCTTGGCTAACATGATGAAACCCCATCTCTACTAAAAATACAAAAATCTGCCAGGTGTGGTGGGCGCGCCTATATTCCCAACTACCTGGGAGGCTGAGGCAGGAGAATCGCTGCAACCTGGAAGGCGGAGGTTGCAGTGAGCCGAGATTGCGCAACTGCCCTCCAGCCGCGCGGCAGAGCGAGACTGAGACTCCGTCTCAAAACAGAAAAAAAAGTGGGGGTGGGGGTGAACATGAAACCACTGAGAGTGCCCTGAAGTCCGAATGTGACACATTTCTTTGCATTGGGTTAATTGGTGGGCATCTTTGATCCCATAATCTGCTTGTTCTGATTCATGCTTTCTCATGCTAACCATCAACCATGTTGTTTCAAAGGAGTATTCTGGCTTCTGGGGCTGGGATGGAAGCAGGGGCCTCAGCTGGAAGGCTGTTGCAGTCACTTAGGAGAGAAAGAATGGAGGCGTGGACCAGGAGGGGAGCAGTCAGGTTGTAGTATATTTTGCAAGTAGAATCATAGAACTTAACTAACAGAATGAATGCAAAAGAGAAAAGTGGCAAAGATAATTCAAAAGATTTTCAGCTTGAGGAATCAAAGATGGAATTTCTGTTTGCTGAGATGGGGAAGACTGTGAGAGAAACAGATTTGGGGAGACATTTTTTAGACATGTTAGGTTAAGACACCTATTTGACATCCAAATAGTCTGTTAGATAAACAAATAAGGAGTCTTGTATTCTTACTGATTTTTTTGGTCTTTTTCCTCAGTTTCAGTTACAGTTTATCTCCCACTGTGATTATGGATTTGTTTGTTATTCCTTGTAATTCTGCTGATTTTGCTGTATATATTTAGTGGATTTGTTTTTGGTGATTTGCTTGTGACATTATGTAGTTTTCCTGTTTATTCCTATTGCTTTTTGCCTTAAATTCTGTTTTATTAATATTGGTAACCTTGTTTTATTTTAGTTATTAATTTAGATGATACTTTGCTTTTTTTCTTTTTTTGAGAATGAGTCTCACTCTGTCACCCAGGCAGTAGTGCAATGGCATGAACTTGGCTTACTGCAACCTCTGCCTTCCAGGTTCAAGCGATTCTCTTGCCTCAGCCTCCCAAGTAATTGGGATTATAGGTGCCTTCCACCACGCCTGGCTAATTTTTATATTTTTTTAGTAGAGACATGGGGTTTCACCATGTTGGTCAGGCTGCTCTTGAACTCCTGACCTCAGGTGATCCGCCCACCTTGGCCTCCCAAAGTGCTGGGATTTACAGGCATGAGCCACTGTGCCGAGCCGGTACTTTGCTTTTTTCATTCCTCCTTTTCTACTATTCTTTTCATTTAGTTTAAGTTGTATTTTCTGTAAGCAACATACAACTGAATTTTGTTTTTTTAATCTAAATTAATAATCATCTAGAAAATAAGTGAGATGAATTCCCTTTTTACTTTGATTACTGATCTATTGTAACTTAATTTTTAAATATTTGTTATTGTATTATATTTTTTCCTAATATATTTTGAAATCATAAATTCATAGCAAATTACAAAGAAGTGTACAGGGGAAGTCTCATGTACTGTTCACTCAGCCACCTCCAATTTTAATATCTTGTACAACTATACCACAATAGCAACACTAAGAAATTGACATTGGCTCAATCTGTAGTTTATTCAGATTTTACCAGTTATGCATGCATTGATTTGCATATATGTTTGTAGTTCTATACAGTTTTATCACATGTAAAACCTTGCATATGCATCACCACAATTGAGAAACTCAACTGTATCATCACCACAAAACTCCCTTGTATTCCCCTTCTGTTTTAGTTTGTTCTCACACTGCTATGAAGAAATACTCAAGACTGGGTAATTTATAAAGGAAAGAGGTTCAATTGACTCACAGTTCCACATTGCTGGGGAGGCCTCAGGAAACTTAAAATCATGACAGAAGGAGAAGCAGGCACCTTCTTCACTTTTTGTTATCCTCTTCCCTTTCTCTCCCATCCCTATCTTCTGACAGCCAGTATTCCATTTCTTAATGGCTACAATTATGTTATTTCACAATTGTCTCAAAATGCAATTATGCATTATGTATCTTTTTGAGATTGCTTTTTTTTTTTTTACTTAGCATAATCTCCTTGAGGTTAATTCAGTTTATTGTGTGCATTAATAGTTCATTCCTATGGCTGGGTGAGGTGGCTCACACCTGTAATCCCAGCACTTTGGGAGGCAGAGGCAAGAGAGTGGATTGAGTCCAGGAGTTCAAGACTTTCTTGGGCAACAGAGTGAGACCCCCTCTCTACAAAAAAACAACTAGTTTGTCTTTTTTTGTTGAGTATTTGTCTTTGGAAATTCGGGCTGCCAAAACAAAATACCATAAAGATAGAAATTCCATTATAGTTCTGGAGCTGGGAAGCTGGGAACTCCAAGATCAAGGTATTGGCAGATTCGGTGTCTGGTGAGGACCTGTTTTCTGGGTTGCAGATGACGCCTTCTCACTGTGTCCTCACATAGTAAAAGGGATGAGCTAGCTATCTTGGGTCTCTTTTATGAGGCCACTAATCCCATTCTTGAGGGCAGAGCCCTCATGACCTAATCATTTCATAAAGGCCCTGCCTACCTCCTAATACCTTCACCTTAGAAGTTAGAATTTCAACATATGAACAGTGAAGTACACATAAAATCCAACCATTACAGTGGCATTTCGTGATGTGGATGTACCAATTTGTTTAACCATTCACCTGTTGAAAGACACTTGGGTAGTTTTTAATTATTGGCTATTACAAATAAATCTGCTCTAAATATTTGTATACAAATTCCTGAGTGAAAATAAGTCTCCATTTCTCTAGGATAAATACCCAAGAGTGCAATTACTGAGTTTTTTGTTAATTCCAGTTTTTGAAAAGAGTTGTCAAACTCTTTTTCAGAGTGGCTGGCTATACTATCTTACATTCACACCAGCAATGTATAAGTTTCTCCGTATTCTTTATTATTTTTTTTTAATTTTTATTTTTTGGTTTCTCCATATTCTTACCAGCCTTTTCCCTTTACTCTCACACTCAAAACAGAACAGTAGATGTGACCAGATGTGCAGGGGTTTCCCCCCATACTCCAGTGGACACCAACTAGCCATCTCTAGCTCTAGCTCCCACCCTCACTTCTTGGAGATCGCGGGAGAAGTGTGGGGGTTCTCTAATTCTTTGGTCTTTCTGGCGACTGGCCCTATCCTGGAGGCTATCCAGGGGCTCTGCCCTAAGCCACCTTAGTAGCATAAACTCAGATGTGAAAGGGACTATTATGCATAACAAAAGACACTCCCATCACTCAGGAAATTCCAAGGGTACTCTGTGACAAGAACAAAGACATTTCGTGTTATACCACAGGCACACACATCCGTGTCCTCAGCTTCTCATGTGCTCACTTCCTCCTCAGCCTGCTCACGTTCAGTGGTTGGTGGCTCCAACTCCTCCCTTGCATGTGCTTCCTACTGTTGATCCTCTTTCCTTTCAGTGAACTTGTCTGGGAGAACCACATCCTAGTTAAGTGCAACTCTGCTTATTCCAGGTCTCTGGCATGGCTGGAGAAATAACCAGCCGTGGTGTCTGGTCTCATTAGAAGCTTGTGAGCAGCCCCGCGAGCAGGTTTTAATTTTGCCCCGCTGTCCTTTAATATTCTCCTAGCTGGTTCAGTCTCCTATCTTTATAAATGATATGATTTGGCTGTGTCCTCAACCAAATCTCATCTTGAATTGTAGTTCCCCAAATCCCCACGTGTCATGGGAGGGACCCAGTGGAAGGTAAGTGAATCATGGCGGTGGCTACCCCCATTCTGCTGTTCTTGTGATAGTGAAGTGAGTTTTCACAAGATCTGATGATTTTATTTTATATTATTTATTTATTTATTTTGAAACAGAGTCTCACTCTGTCACCCAGGCTGGAGTGCAATAGTATAGGCGTGCGCCACCACGCCCGGATAATTTTTGTATTTTTAGTAGAAATGGGGTTTCACCATGTTGGTCAGGTTCATCTCAATGACCTCATGATCTGCCCACATTGGCCTTCCAAAGTGCTGGGATTACAGGCATGAGCCACCACACCGCCAATCTGATGATTTTGTAAGGAACTTTTCCTCCTTTGCTGGGCACTTCTCCTTCCTGCCGTATGAAGAAGCCCGGGTTTGCTTCCCCTTCCACTGTGACTGTAAGTTTCCTGAGGCCCCCACCCCAGCCATACAGAACTATGAGATAATTAAACCTCTTTCCTTTATAAATTACATACTCTTAGGCTGTTCTTTACAGCAGCATGAGAACAGACTAATACAATAGGTAACTGTGCCAAACCCCTTATGCCTCTTTCCTCCATCTTGCTCTCAGTTTAAGGTCCTAGTTTCAGGTTTCATTGAGAAAATAGAGGCAGTTAAAGGGAACTTCCCCTGCTTCCAGTGCTCACCAAATCTTTTTTCTGATTGCCTTTGTAACAGCAAAGGAACTATATTTGTGCTTCCATCCAAAGCCAGTCTCTCTAACTTGTGTAGTAGAAATCATTCCCTCTTGATTATCCAAGGATATTGTCCTTACAGTGGTCATTTCTCTCTCCTTTATCATCCATTTTTTTCTCTGCACTCTATCAATATCGCTGTCATATTTCCTCCTGTCTTAAAAACATCCTGCATCCATCTCTACCTGCATTCCTGTTTCCTCAGTCCTCTGATAGCAAAGCAGTCTTCACAGATTGTCACTAACCGTTGAGACCATAGACCACCCCAGCATTTACCAAGGCTTTGTGATATTATAGGTTTGAAAAGTTCGTTCTGTTAAACATGTTTTGGAAATACAGAGTGCTCTTGGAGATGTATGGGCATGTTAGCAAGTTAGGTTCTCTGAAATTTTCTGTAATAGGGAACTGTTTATACTTATTTAAATTTACTGAACACAGAAATAGTTTTAGTAGAGGAATTTGTGAATGTTTTTGGTACTTCTTTTTAAATGTCATTTGAGAAATGTTCAACTACTCAATTGTGGTAACAGGTGATTTGCTTGAAATAGTACGCCTCTCAGCTTAATGGAGAGATGATAAGTCCATAGATAATCCCAGCCTCCCTTGTCCCACTCGGAATTAAGTGCTGCACTCCTGGCAGAGATGACAGACATCTTAAGCTTCTGTTACTGACTGAGCTACCTGTTTAGGATAATTATATTTAACCAGGGCCGTTTTTATTAATGTATTTGTCTTATCTACTTTTCTGAAGGTGAAATGTTACTTTCCTTACACATGTTCTCCTAAAATACCAAAGCTTTTCTGGGCCAGTCTTGACTGTGGTCTACTCATTAGGCTCTGGTTGTTCTCATAACTAGATAATACACACAAACTTTGAATTAACCTATCCACAATATCTAGTGCTGTTCTTTTTTTTCTTTTTGAGACAGAGTCTTGCTCTGTCGCCAGGCTGCAGTGCAGTGGCATGATCTCAGCTCACTGCAACCTCCGCCTCCCAGGTTCAAACAATTCTCCTGCCTCAGCCTCCAGGGTAGCTGGGACTATAGGCACGCGCCACCATGCCCCACTAATTTTTTTTGTATTTTTAGTAGAGACGGGGTTTCACCATGTTGGCCAGGGTGGTCTCGATCTCTTGACCTCGTGATCCACCCACCTCGGCCTCCCAAAGTGCTGGGATTACAGGCTTGAGCCACCGCGCCCGCCTCTGGTGCTGTTCTAATTGAGATAAATTGCTTCTGTGTTTCAGGTGTCTGGAGTAGATTTGCAGAATGCCTCACACAGTGAAGCCGTCGAGGCCATTAAGAATGCAGGAAACCCCGTGGTGTTTGTTGTTCAGAGCTTGTCATCCACTCCACGAGTAAGTTTTAGTTCATCTTTTCAAGAAGTTTAATAATACTCTGTATATCTGCAGACCAAACTTTGGCCTGTATTTTCCACATATTTTCATTGTTATTTAGCTATACTATACTTAAAGTATGAGCTTCATAAAAATTTGGTTATTAACATTAAGGTCCCTTTTTTCTCCTCCAGTTTTGATCTTCTGGTCAAATTGGAGTCATTGCAGTGTGCATTGGTTTAAGTTACACCCTCTGGAATCAAACAGACCTGTTTTCAATTTCTTGATTCCTTATTTACCAGCTTTGCTAACTTGGAGGCAAGTTACTTTTCTGAGCCAGTTAGTTTGTTTATAAAATACTTTGAACAGAGTCAGGTGTAAAACATTGTAGAGATACTATCACATGTGTATATTTATTAAAGCATGTAAAAATAAAAACATGTTGACATGTTGTACTGTTTGTGTTCTAATGTTGGAGATTCTAAATTTAAAAACAGCAGTACTTAATCATAAAATTTTTCTTTTTCTTCTTCTTTTTCTTTTTTGTTTTGAGATGGAGTCTTGCTCTGTTGCTCAGGGCAAAGTGCAATGGCGGGATCTCAGCTCACTGCAACCTCTGCCTCCCAGGTTCAAGTGATTCTGGTACCTCAGCCTCCTGAGTAGCTGGGATTACAAGCATGTGCCACCATGGCCCTCTAATTTTGATATTTTTAGTAGAGATGAGATTTCACCTTGTTGACTAGGCTGGTTTCAAATCCTGACCTCAAGTGATCTGCCCACCTCGGCCTCCCAAAGTGCTCGCATTATAGGCGTGAGCCACTGCACCTGACCTAAAATTTTTCTTCTGTAATTAGTTACTCCTTTGGTATGGAGTTGCAACTCTGGTATGAAATGTCGGTGGCAGGATGTGGATTTTATACTACAGTGTGCAGGAGAAACGTCACCCTTAAAACTGGAAGCAATATTCTTTTTCTTCATTTTATCATGGAAGACAGCTATTCAAAACATATACACTTCTTTTTTTGTTTGTTTTCGGTAACAGAGTCTCCCTCTGTCACCTAGCCTGGAGTACAGTGGCATGATTGTAGCTCACTGCAGCCTTTGTCTCCTGGGCTCAAGCAATCTCCTTGCCTTAGCCTCCCAAGTAGCTGGGATTACAGGTGCACGCTACCACACCTGGCAAATTTTTTTGGTTTTTGACAGGGTCTCGCTTTCTTGCCCAAGCTTACATATGTACTTCTAACTGCGTATTTTAAAAAATTATTTGCTTTCCAATATACTTTTGTAGTGCATCCAATATACTTACGTAGTGCATTCCAATCTTTTTTAATGTCAAGGCAAAAAGAAAATAATACTTATATGGCAAACTGGGCAAATATATGGTTGGCTATCTCAATGGTGGGGGCATTTGCATACTCGTAACCTGCCTATGCCCAGTGAGCTGCAGCCTGCATGGGCACCTTGCTGTGTCACTGCGTTTTGCAGTATGGTGCCTTCCATTCTTAGCACCATGTTTACACCATCAAGACTAATTGAGAGAGGTGAACTGAATAAAGTTCTCTTGTTTTCACAAAATTTGAAATTCAATGACAATTTTTAGAACCCAGTTTTAAATTCTTATGATATTGGGAATGTTGTTGAGGCCATGGCTTTTATTTCTGGAAACTGGGTTCAACAGGAAAATTGGCCAGATTCTTCTTTGCCAAATTATGCTTCCAAATCAACAATTTTGAGTGAGAATGAGCCAATCAAATTACACATGTGTGTGGCCAGCTGTGAATGCCCTGCCAAAAAGGCTAAGCTTTCAATCCAACCTATGCTAGTGAGCTGAGGTGGAAATTTTTGTTTGGATGACACAAACAGTGCACTTTCTTTCAATTATTCAAACAAATCTCTTCAGCACTATGCCATGCTCAAGTTACTTATTCCCTAATGTAGTATAGTAGACTGCCACATTGTACATTCAGTTCATCAGGCACTAAACTATTTGTGGTTCTAGACAACAAAGCATATCCCATTGATGATGTTAATTGCTATGTCCATGACTTGTTCCATTTTCAACTTTGTTTTTAGGGAAAAGTGACTCTTATTTTTTCTGAGACAGGGTCTTATTTTGTCACCCAGGCTGAGTACAGTGGCACAGTCGTGGCTCACTGAAGCCATGACCTCCTTGGCTCAAGCAGTCCTCCAAGTTTAGCCTCCCAAGCAGTTGGAACCACGGGCATGCATCACCATGCCCAACTAGTTTTTGATTTTTTTGTGCAGATAGGGTCTCCCCTTATTCTTCAGGCAGGTCTTGAACTCCTGGATCAAGCAGTCCATTTCTGAGCACGAGAGAAATAGTGAAAAATAACACTGAGTTCTATTCTCATGAAGGTTATTCAGTGGTGGAAACAGACTTGTTAATTCATCCTTATGCTAACAGTGATAGTGGAGTATTTATTCAGTACACACAGTGTGGGAGATAACATACTTGGACTGGGGGTACAATGATGAATAAGGTAATCTACCAAGTAGATGTGTTATCCTATGTTCTTGGATAATTAATTAGGTCATACCTAAAACTCTATCTTGCAAAATGAGATGATGTTTGGATGATAGTATGTGACCTTGTTTTTCGTCTTTTTCATCTTCAGCTTCTGGATCCACATACAGAAACCTGCATTTTTATGCCCCAATGGCATATATATATATATATATGTATATATATATATATATATATAAAACTTTATAGTATTTCAGAGTTACATATCTTGTCAGATTTTCCAAGTTTTATTGTTTGCTTTGAATTGTACTTCTTACATCTTTACACTTTAGATGAGGTTGCAAAGTTAAGATTTTAGCTGTTTAAACAAATACATTAAGAAATGTAATGATAGGCTGGTGTGGTGGCTCACGCCTGTAATCCCAGCACTTTGGGAGGCTGAGGCGGGCAGATTATCTGAGGTCAGGAGTTTGAGAGCAGCCTGGCCAACATGGTGAAACCCCATCTCTACTAAAAATACAAAAATTGCCGGATGTGGTGGCAGGCACCTATAATCCCAGCTACTCGGGAGGCTGAGGTTGGAGAATCGCTTGAACCCAGGAGGCAGAGGTTGCAGTGAGCGGAGATTGCGCCATTGCACTCCAGCCTGCGTGACGAGCGAAACTCCATCTCGAAAAAAAAAAATGTAATGATAAAAAAATTATCCATTCTGGAATGTCAAGAAAAATAAAATGTAATGATTATGTCATTTAAAGTTTTTCTTCCTCCCACCCCTTCTTTTGTTGCCGTAGGTCATTCCTAATGTACATAACAAGGCCAACAAAATCACCAGTAACCAGAACCAGGACACCCAAGAAAAGAAAGAAAAGGTAACTTGAACTTCTCAAGTGTTTAAAAAAGGTTTTTGGTTTTTTTGTTTTGTTTTGTTTTTTGCATATCTGAGCTGAAATAGAAGTGGCTTTTTGATGAGTGTCAGCACTATATTTATAATATTTTTTTCCTGCGAATATAACTGGTTCTTACCAGCATAGAGGACAGAAACTTGGTGCAGCATAGATGCAAAAATACTATAAAGGGCCAGTCAGCCATCAACATTATAGCTTTCTTTCCTGTTCAGACGGGCTGGTTGTTTGTCCATTCCCAGGACATGCCTCTCACACTGAGACTTTGATCTTGCTGTTCTCGCCTGGAAGTCCATTTCCCACATTGCTCTCTCATAAGAATCCTTTCATTCTTCAAGGACCACATCAAAGGTCATCTCTCCTTAGAAAACGATCCTTCCTGTCAATCAGAATTAATCCTCCATTCCTGTTTGCCCACCTCTATTAAAGTAAAATCTGTTGACCTAAAAATTATTTTAAGATGTGATGTCAAGTAGGGATGAATTTTTATTTTTTCCCATCAAGAGAACTTATTGTTCTCTTAGGGAACTAACTGTCCCACTGTTTTAAAATAGGACCTCCTTTGCCCACAGATTTGTAGTGCAGCTCTGTTGTATCTCAGGTTACAAGGGGGAATCTGTTTCTGAGCTTTCTCTTTGTTCCATTTGATCAACTTCTCTGTCCCAGCACAAATGCTGCACGGACTGAATTATTAATAGTAATAAATCTTGTTTCCTCATAAAGCACCTTCTTTTATATGTTTCGTCTCCTTTGGAAGTGTCTTAACTATTTGTATCATTTTTCTTTTCCGTATCCATTTAGAATCAGATTATTAAATTCCACAAAAGTTTCTTTTGAGATTTTGATTGGAATGGTGTTGAATCTATAGATTAACTTAGAAAGAAGTTATATCTTTTCGATGTTGAGATTTTAAACCATTAATATGATATGTTTTCTATTAAATTCTTTTATTTCTTTTAATTAATTTTTATAATTTTATTTAAAAAGGTATTGAAATCTTTTGATTTATTCCTAGGTATTTTATATTGCTATTAAATGCTATCTTTTTAAATTGTGTTTTTTGTTCATTTCTGGTATGAAGACATAAAATTGACTTTTATATATTTATTTGATATCTTGTAACATTATTCTTTTAAAACATACAATAATCTAGTGGAGAATACTGGGAAAACTGTAATGCTGAAACAAAAAAATATAAATATAAACCTACTTAAAGATAAACTTATTAAACATTTCATGTAGAATGTTTAGTGTCTTTGTGTGTGTGTTCCATATATATATATATATATATATATATGGTATTTTTAATAAGAATATGAATCTCAAATTCTTATTCTATATAGATTTTGATTTTTGGACTTTCTATACATATAATAATAAACACTTTGGAATAAGGTAGTTTTCTTTTTTCCTTTCCACTCTTCCTTTTTCTCATTTTATTGTATCTGCTAAGACCTCCAGTACTATGTTTAATAGAAGTAGTGATAGCTAACATTCTTGTCATTTTTCTTCCTGATATTTAAGAAAAAGCTTTTAATATTTTACCACTGAATATGATGTAGGTATTTGTAGATAATCTGTCATGTAACTGTCTGATGGGTTCATTCTACTCATTGCCCAGATACGGTCGATTTATCAAGACAGGGGAATTGCAGTAGAGAAAGAATTTAATGTGTACAGAACTGAGTAAGCTGGAGATGAGAGTTTTATTATTGCTTGAATCAGCCTCTCTGAAAATTTGGAGACTAGGGTCTTTCAAAGATAGTTTGGTGGCTAGGGAATGGGGAATGCTGATTGGTTTGGTTGGGAATGAAATCACAGGGAGTTCAAAACTGTCCTCTTGCGCTGAGTCAGTTCCTTGGGGGAGGTGAGGCACCAGACCAGATAAGCCAGTTTACCAGTCTGGGTGTGTCAGCTGATCCATCAGAATGCAGGGTCTGGAAAATACCTTAAACACTAATCTTAGCTTTTATAATAGTAACATTATCCATGGAAGCAACTGTGAGGAGGTTAGGAATCTTGTGACTTCTAACTACATGACTCCTAATCCATAATTTCTAATCTTGTGGCTAATTTGTTAGTTTTGCAAAGATGATCTGGTCCCCTAGGCAAGTAGGGGGTTTGTTTTGGAAAAAAGCTGTTATCATCTTTGTTCCAAAGTTGAACTATGAACTAAATTCCTCCTATGGTCAGCTCGGCCTATGCACAGGGATGAACAAGAGCAAGGTATTGGAGGTTAAGGAAATATTCTTAAGGCAAGATGGAGTTGGTTAGGATTTCACTGCCATAGTTTTCTCACTGTTAACAATTTTTGCAAAAGTGGTTTCAATCAGGTTAAGGAAATACTATCTTTCATTCCTACTTTGCTAAGAATTTTTACCATGAATGGCATTGGCATTGACTTTTATCAGATGTATTACTAACATCCACTGAAATAAATGTGTGCATGTATAACTTTTTTTCTCCTTGAATCCCTTAATGTAGTAAATAATATTAGTAAACTTCAGAATGTTGAACCAATCTTGAATTATTGGAGTGCAATTTATTTGGTCATCATCTTTTTTTTTTCTTTTTTGCCCATTGCTGATATTTCTTTTAGGATTTTTCCATTCATGGTCATGAGTGAGATTCGCCTAGAAATTTTCATTTATATATTGTCCTGTCTGGCTTCGGTTATGGTGAACTACTAAAATGATTAGTAGGAGCATTTATTCTTTTAAGTTCTCTGAAAGTTTGTTTTAAAAAAATTATCAATTCCTTCAATCTTTCTTCAGACTACTCTATGAAGCCATTGCGGGCCTGTGTTTTCTATGTGAGAAAAATTTAAAATATTGATTTAGTTCTTTAATAGTTATTGAATCATTCTGATTTTCTATTTCTTCTAGAGTCATTTTTGGTCATTGACTTTTCTTGGAATATTGATATAACCTAAGTTTTTATATTTGTTGGCATAAAGTTGTTTGTGTATTTTTTTTTTTTTTTTTTGAGACAGTCTCGCTCTGTCACCCAGCTGAAGTGAAGTGGTGTGATCTCAGCTCACTGCAACCTCTGCCTCCCAGGTTCAAGTGATTCTTGTGCCTCAGCCACCCAAGTAGCTGGGATTATAGGTGTGCACCACCACCACCACACCTGGCTAATTCTTTGTATTTTTAGTAGAGATGGGTTCTCACCAGGTTGCTCAGGTTGGTCTTGAACTCTTGAGCTCAGGCTGTCTGCCCACCTTGACCTCTCAAAGTACTAGGATTACAGGCCTGAGCCACCATGCCCAGCCATTTGCGTATCCTCTTAATATTAATCATCTCTGCTCCATCTATAGTAGTTATTTTTCATTCTGAAATAGGTAATTATGGCCAGGCCTGGTGGCTCATGCCTGTAATCCTAGCAGTTTAGGTGGCCAAGGTAGGAAGATTGCTTCAGCCCAGAAGTTCAAGACCAGCCTGGGCAACCTGGGAAGACCCTGTCTCTACAAAATATAAAATATTAGCTGGGTGTGGTGGTGTGTACCTGTAGTCTCAGCTACTTGGGAGGCTGAGGTGGGAGGATAACTTGAGCCAGGGAAGGCCACAGTGAGCCACGGTTACTCCATTGCACTCCAGCCTAGGGGACAGGGCAAAACCCTGTGTCAAAAAAAAAAAAAAAAAGGTAAAAAATAAAATAAAACAAGTAATAATGAAAACTAAAATAAATTTTAAAAAATAAAATAGGTAATTATTTGCTATATATTTTCTTCATTAATCTTGAAAGTAATTTTTCATTTAATTTTTTTCTGAAGAATTACCTTTTGAAGTGTGTTCATTTTATCTGTTATATCTTTTTTCTGCTTAATTTTGTTCTCATCTTTATCTTGCCTTACTTCTTTGTTTGGATTTATTCTCATTTTTCACCCCTTAATAATTTTTAGTTAATTGCAGAGATTATTAATTTTCTACCTTTTTTCTTGTCTAAAATAATCATTTAAGGCCAGGTAGTCCTCCCATCTCAGCCTCCCAGGGAGCTGAGACTGCAGACATACACCACCATGCCTGGTTAATTTTTTGTATTTTTTTTTTTTACAGATGAGGTTTTACCATGTTGCCCAGGCTGATCTCAAACTCCTGGGCTCAAGCAGTCTGCCCATCTCAGCCTCCCAAAATGGTGGGGTTATGGGCTTGAGCCACAGCCTCTAGCCTAAATTTTTTCTAAGTTCCTGTTTGCTACATTCTAAGATTTTTAATTGAATTTCTGTTCTTTGGTACTAAGGGGTTTTGTTTGTTTTTGTTTTTAGGCTCCAATGTGATTTCTCTTTGACCCAAAATGTATTTAGAAATATATTTTAAAGTTTCCACATATTTGTGATTAAAAAGAACAGCTATTATTTAACAAATAATTATTAATTATTTAGTAATTGGGGACAGTTTTTTTTTTTTTTTTTTTTTGGTTTTTAAAACATTTTAATGAAAACACTTTCTCACTATCATTAAATAAAAACAATTTGGATTTTACAATTGGAAGTTGCTCGGGCACTAGGCCTCATCTGCTTTCTGCTCCACAGGTTTCAGATGCCACTGCACTGCTAATTCCCCAGTGCTTTTGAGGCACGTGTTAGACATGTTCTCCTCTGTTGGAAGTCCTTGTGGCAACTTCAAGGGCTTGATTCTTATCAAATGCTTAACTGCTTTCAATTTTGCATTCACTGAAGGGATATTCTTGTGAACTTGAGGGGTATGCTTTTTCTAATTTAAGCATCTTTATTATATCTTTTTCCCAATATGGACGTCTTCTTGTACTTTTTATTCTGGTAACAATGTGCAGTTTATGAGGGTTCTGTGGATCCCCACCATATTTTTCATGATCTTCAGGTGAGGTCTGAAACACCTGTAGTCTGCCTGGGGGCCTCTGAGCAACTAAACGCAAAATCCCAGCCATAAGTGTAGTGATTGCTGTCTTTAGAGGCAGCACCTACTAAACGTTCAGCCCTGAAGTTTTCCACCAAAGGCTTGTGGATAGGTTTTTATAAAAAGTTTATAGATCAAACTATTTGAGTTATTCAGATTTCTTATACTTACTGATATTTTTTGTTAGCATAACCTAATGATTTCCCTTTTGATACTAAAATTAGTCTATTTTTTGTGTATTTTCAGTTTTTGTTTCACATGTTTTTAAGTTAATTTATTAAGTACATCCAAGTTTAAAATTTTTATAGCATCCTGGGGGAATTGGCCCTTTTATTAATATGTGGCAGTTTTTAGTAATATCTTAAACATCTGTTTCACTCACTGATATGGTTTGGCTGTGTCCCCACCCAAATCTCATCTTGAATTCCCATGTGTTATGGGAGGGACTTGGTGGGAGGT
Organism: Cacajao melanocephalus; assembly: GCA_963573385.1. NCBI lineage: Eukaryota > Metazoa > Chordata > Mammalia > Primates > Pitheciidae > Cacajao > Cacajao melanocephalus. The sequence goes on from CAUYLG010022188.1 coordinate 36,577, forward strand.
AATTAATCATGGGGGCAGGTCTTCCCCTTGCTATTCTCATGATAGTGAATTAGTCTTGTGAGATCTGGTGGTTTTAAAAAATGGAAGTTTCCCTCCACAAGCTCTCTTTCTTTGCCTGCCACCATCGATGTAAGATGTGACTTGTTCCTCCTTGCTTTCTGACATGATTATGAGGCCTCTCCAGCCTCATGGAAATATAAGTCCATTAAACCACTTTTTCTTCCCAGTCTCGGGTATGTCTTTATCAGCAGCACAAAAACGGACTAATACACCCACTACACTGAAACCATGTTGATTTTCTTTTTCTATTTGCCTGAAGTGTTGGGTTGGAATTTGTTAAGCCACACACATAAAATGAATTCAGGTCTTTAACTTTGGTGAATCTAGACTTGTATGGAATTTTTTTTTTTTTTTTTTTGAGACAGATTCTAGCTCTGTTTCCCAGGCTGGAATGCAATGGCGTGATCTCTGCTCACTGCAACCTCTGCCTCCTGCATTCAAGCGATCTTCCTGCCTTACCCTCCCTAGCAGCTGGGGTTACAGGTGCGCGCCACAACACCTAGCTAATTTTTGTGTTTTTAGTAGAGACAGGGTTTCACCATGTTGGCTAGGCTGGTGTTGAACTCCTGACCTCAGGTGATCCACCCACCTTAGCCTCCCAAAGTGCTGGGATTACAGACATGAGCCACCATGCCCGGCCACTTGTATGTAATTCTTGAGGTACACCTTTTTTCTCTTTTTCTCTTCCACCTCAAGTTAAGACCAAGGCCAGGAAATATACCCACTATCTTCTGTGAGCAATATCTTGGTTTGTTTATTTTTAAAAATCTTTATCTACTGCAAGTTTTACCCCATTGGGAAAAAAGCCATAACTGAATTGAACACAGGGGATGACTTTAATTACAGACAAGTACATGGGGGCCAATCAAGTTACTGACTCCTTGAGGACTTAAGAAAAGGGTTTTTGCAAAAGATGAGGAAAAGTGTCATTAGGTTGTTTACCAAATTAAAGGATTGTCTGTTTAACCTGATTGACCACTGTCTGAGTTAAGATTTTAATCACAAAAATTGTGTTCGGATTAGCAGTAGCACATGTTATATGATCAGGCTGTGGTGGGTTTTTTTGGGGGGACACCTATTAATAAGCGTAAATAATATATAAAATTCCAGAAGATGGTGGTTGTTGCTTGCAGAGGTATTTCTTTTTCCTTACAGACTACAAGTAATTAGTTGCAGAATTATTTCTCAATCTTTTAGAAGTACAAGTCTTTATTTTCAGGGAGTTTGGGAGGGTAATATTTTTAGTCTAACTTCCCACCTTGCTTGGCCTCAAGGGGGCACTTGGGATTCATTAAATCCTTACCTCTCTTTAGATAAAAATGTGTAGATACTGTATGCTTATATTTATATAAAAGTCTAGAACGTACAATCTGTAGTGAGAGAAAACAGATCAGTGGTTCCTTGGGAATGAGGTTTCAGGGGAAGAAGACATGAACAAATTTTTAGGGATGACTGACTGTTATGTTCACTCTTTTGATTGTGGTTATGGATTCAAATTGTATCCTTTAAATGTGTGCAGTTTTGTACATGTCAGTTATACCTCGATATATTGAATTAAAGCTGTTAAAGACAAAAAATTTCTACCATCTTACAGCTTGCATTTCTAGTGGAGCAAGGCAAACAGGGGAGAATCAGCAACTGCTACTTTAGGTTTTTATTTTGAGACGGAGTCTCACTCTGTCACCAGGTTGGAGTGCAATGGTGTTATCTCAGCTCACTGCAACCTCCACCTCCCAGGTTCAAGCAAATTTTTTGCCTGTTTCCTGAGTAGGTAGGACTACAGGTGTGCACCACCACGCCTGGCTAATTTTTGTATTTTTTAGTGGAGATGGGGTTTCCCCATGTTGGCCAAGCTGGTCTTGAACTCTTGACCTCAGGTGATCTACCCACCTTGGCCTCCCAAAGTGCTGGAATTACAGATATGAGCCACCACGCCTGGTCAGTAACTGCTACTTTAATTTGGGGAAAAGACATGGAAACCCACAAAATGTGACATCTGGAAGGGACTGGAATTGAAGCTCCATGAGGACAGGGACCTCATCTGTTACATTATTACTACCCCTATTGCCCAGAATACTGCCTGGCATCATATATATTTCTTGAATGAATAAAGAATCGTAAAATCAAAAGAGATCTCTGGCTTTAGGTTTCCAAGGATCAGCGGAGGCCCTCCAGGCAAGTGCCACCTTCTAGTGCTCCACTGGGCCTCCTGATTCGGGGTTTATCGTTGTTTCTGGCCTCAGTCATATGTCACAAAGGCACTGTTTAAATTTTTTTTTTTAATTTTTGTTTTTGAGATGGTGTCTCACATTGTCGCCCAAGCTGGAGTGCAGTGGCGCAATCTCGGCTCACTGCAACCTCTGCCTCCTGGGTTCATGCGATTCTCCTGCTTCAGCCTCTTGAGCAGCTGGGATTACAGACGCACAACACCACACCTGGCTAATTTTTTGTATTTTAGTAGAGGCGGGGTTTCACTATGTTGGCCAGACTGGTCTTGTACTCCTGACCTCGTGATCCGCCCGCCCACCTTGGCCTCCCAAAGTGCTGGGATTACAGGCGTGAGGCACTGTGCCCAGCCGTACTGTTTAAACTTTAATCTGTCATTTTTATGTGATTAAGAAGGGTTCCTAAGAATAGTTAATCTACCCTGTTGATGGAATTTTGTGAGTTCATATGTTGATGCAAAGATCTGACTATTCATTAAGTGTTTATTGGTTGCCTGTAGTGAATCAGTTTCTGTGCAACATCTGGTGATATAACATCAAAAAGGAAACTTTTAAGGTAACACTTTGTGGGGACACAGACAATAAACACCCCATAGGTGAATGGTTACTACTCCAACCACATCTGAGAACAAGATAATGTAATCTATTGAGGAAAATTCCACATAAGATCCCAGGAAGGAAAACAGTAGGTGTATGATTCTTATGAACTTCGGACTGCTCCGTTAAACCAATTGTATTTCAATACATGGCAAGGGTATTTGCATTCAGTAAAAACCCCAGTAGGAGCCCAGGAATACCAAAAGTCAACTGACTTATTTGTCACAAAGAAAAACACATAGCCACTGCATTAATGTTGCAACAGGAGAAATCACATCAGATTCCACATCGCTGTTACAGGATGGTCTTTTAGTGTTTGCAGAGTGCTCTTTTTACTGTATTACATTTTTCTGAAATTACATCTTAGATGCCAAGCATTATACTACATTCTGGAATGACAAAGCACCTTCACTGTAAGAGGAGTTCAGATCAGGGTGCCACATGTAGTGAAATAAAGAGAGTGTGATTAGTATGAGAATAAAGATGTGCCCAACATGCTGAGGGAGCGTCCTCTTTTCAAGGTTAGGAGGCCAGGTGACTAATCTACCTCTTTAAAAATTATCATTAAAAGAAGTTTTTTTGTGCATGTTATTTTCTTCTTAATATATAAGGAAGACATGTTCTCTAGAATCATTGACAGTCAAAAGGGAGACAGTACAAATCACCTGACGCTCATTTCTAACAGAGGTCTAGGTTTGGTTTGGGATTATTCACTTTAAAAAAAGAGAGTGACTAAATACTAAACCAACTAACCAACAAACAAAAAACCAGTGAGTAGATCTTTAGTAACTCTCTAGCTTTGTTCTAGTTTGCCACAGCTCACTGTTTTTTGACTTGTTTTGCATTATGTAGATTGCAAGGATAGGCAATCAGGATTCATAGAAATACTAGTATTGGCCAGGCGCGGTGGCTCACACCTGTAATCTCAGCACTTTAGGAGGCTAAGGCAGGAGGGTCATTTGTGGTCAGGAGTTTGAGACCAGCCTTGCCAACATGGTAAAACCCCATCTCTTCTAAAAATATAAAAATTAGCCAGGTGTGGTGGTGCATGCTTGTAATCCCAGCTACTTGGGAGGCTGAGGCAGGAGAATTGCTTCAACCTGGGAGATGGAGATTGCAGTGAGCCAAAATGGTGCCACTGCACTCCAGCCTGCATGACAGAGCCAGACTCTGTCTCAAAAACAAAAAAGAAATACTGGTATTAACTGTAGGTTTCTAAAAACTCTTGGCTGTTTTCTAAGTTTTTCTTCATTGTTATTTCATGTATTCCCTTTCTTCAAAAGGTCATGAACTTTGATTATGTGAATCTGGATTCTTATATAACAATGATGAGTTTGTGGTTTTTGTGAAAAAGAGATTCTTAAAAGGCTTGTACATTTAAAGTAATGTAAGTTTAGTCAACTATTTTCTGGAAACTCTGGGAGTATTACATTTAAATAATGCTTATTTCTATGAACCAATCACAAACAGATTGTTTATTTTGAGAGATTCACATTAATTTATTAATATGCTCTGAAGGTAGGAAAATATTTCACATTCAAAGTGAAAGGTAAGGACTTTTCTTTCCCCAGTGTAGATACACAGAGTGTGTTCAGCTTCTGTCCTGCAAGTATAGCCATATTCAAATGTAGACACAGGAATGCAAAACCCACTGGTTTTATGCCAAAGAGCTGTTCTTTCCAGTGGACCCAAGACATATTCTTCTGTGGTTTTTTTTTTTTTTTGAGATGGAGTCTCGCTCTTGTCACCCAGACAGGAGTGCAGTGGCGCCATCTCAGCTCACTGCAACCTCCTCCTCCCAGGTTCAAGTGATTCTCCTGCCTCAGCCTCCCGAGTAGCTGGGACTATAGGCGCGTGCCACCACACCTGGCTAATTTTTTGCATTTTTAGTAGAGACAGGGTTTCACCATGTTAGCCAGGATGGTCTCAATCTCCTGACCTTGTGATCCGCCCACCTGGGCCTTTCAAAGTGCTGGGATTATAGGCATGAGCCACTGCACCCGGCCTCCAAGACATGTTCTTGTACAAAAACACAGACAGGCAAACAAAAAGACTAACAAATACATTCTCTGTTGTCTCTCAACCAGTTGAGAATAGATCTTTTAGAACCAGTATATTATAGATTCTCATTCCAACGAATAACTCTCAATGGTCAGACCATAAAACCAAACTCCATTTATTTCTACTATCAGTGAGAAATTACAAGTACATATCAGAACTAAACTTGGTCTCATATCAGAAACAAAATCATAGAACTAGAAATAAAAATCAGAGGAACTGTCAAAAAGGCAAAGTTCTGTTGCCACTTGGAATTAACCATGGGTGCCAAAAAATCATGTCAATGGGCTTAAACAGCTTATGAATTGCACCTCTGAGGCATCACAATTTAATTGGTTCTGGTAGGTGGGTCTGCTTGAGCGTCTCAGTGGGACCTCCAAAACTGTTCAAAGTATAATTTAAGAAAAAAATAAAAACGTGACTGAAAACTATGCACAATGTGCAGGTGCCAAGTATTTATTTAACTCATTAATGATGGAACCAACAAGATGGTAAGCCTGTTTCAGAGAGAGGTGAAGAGAGTGAAGTGTTTACAATTGCTGAAAGAAAGAATGCTTAAGATTCCAATTTAGATACAAAACTGGTTAATGTCTTATAGGACAATAAAACTGTAATCTTTGGAGTTATCTTTTTTACAGGACTAAAACCATTTGCATCTCTAGCAGACAAAATTAATATGCAATGACATTGAACAAGAATTATTTGCATCTCTGATATTTTTCTAAGTTTAATAATGCATCAGAGAACCCAAACAGCATGAGTGACAACCAGTTGTTTAGTCACTCAGCAAACGGTTCAGGGAGTCCTACTGTGTTCCCAGGACTGTTCTCAAGAGTTGAGGATACCACAGAAATTGAAATGAAACTACCCTCACGAAGGTCAAAATCACCTGGTCTAGTTGCACATCCCTTGCTCCAGCTGCCTTTGCCACACCTGGGGAGAGCCTGGCCCTGTACATACTCTTCTCTCATGTGCAGCAGAAGGATGCCCCCGGTATCTGGCAATCCACATTCAGACTGTAGGGAGACCAGGACATGCTTATTCTATATTCTTTTTCAGGAGTATCAGTAGAAGCTAATTAAGAAAGTCAGTTGTACAATTTTGTCTTAGATATAAAAAATTCCATTAAAGAGAATTCATCTCTTAATATTATTTCAAAACCTGGCTGTGTTTGTTCTGAGTATTGTCTTTGTTTTAGAATAACCTAGTTCTGAGGAAAAGGTTTACTGAAAAGAGTTCATTTACCTTTACTCTTCATCTCACTCAGTTTTAAGTTTCTTCAGCTTGAAAGAATTAAAGAGACAAAGTGATCACATTGCTGTATTCTCCTGTTCCCTAAGAGGCATTTTGTATTTGGCATCTTCCATCATCACTCTTGCATTTTGTAGATTTTTGGATGTTCTACAAATGTATATAGTTTCTGCTTTGGTTTGACATTATCTTAAGTAAATATGGGTGTGTGCTTTCCTTTATGACTCTCAAATAGTGTTTTCTATTTTGGAGAATTTATTACACGCCTGCTTTCTGTAATGGACCACTCATTGGCCACTTACTGAAGTGTATCCTGCCATTAGTGGTTTTGTCATATAAAGCATAATTGAATATACTTTATTGAAATCCTGTAGCATAATTCAGTTATTCTGTTTTCTGTGGAGTGCTTGGGTATATCGGCTCCTATTCTTTTTAGCAGCTTGAGTCTCACCATTGAGTTTGGTATGTTTTATTTCTCCCAGCGTTCAAGAAAATGTCTTCATTCTGTGAAGGTAATTTGATCATAGAGTTTAGTTCTACTTTAATTGTATGTATGAACCAAATATTGATGTGCTGTATCATTTGGTATGTGAAGTGAATGAATATTTTTGCAGATATAATTATTCATCATGAAGAGATCTCTTTTTGAAAATGTTAAAATGTGTGTTGACCATCTATAAATTATAGATGAATACATTTTCAGTTAGAAAGTCTTAGTATTTCATGTATTTTTTAAAGAGTAAAATCTGTAACTTCTACAATTGAAGAAAAAGTTTAAACAATTGTAGAATTAATACAATGGATAGTTTTTACTTTTACATTTATTTTAGAAATGTCTTTCATTTGAATTTTCTGGTTAATAACAAAATTAAGCTTCCACAATGTAAAGAAAATATAGACAACGGACTTTCTCACCGGAGAAAGACATGCATTCTTTTAGGTAGGTCAACAGTCTTAAAAACTTGCTTTTACATTCCTGTTTCTCTGCATTAGTGTGTTTATATCACAGAGTCACTTTTATATAATAACGTAAGCATAAAAGAATACATTGTATTTGTTTTACAATCCTCTGATATGAATGAAGTTCGAGTTCAGTACAGTCTAAATATTTCCAGACTATCTTTTTATGCTTTTTGTCATTGAAGGAATAGCATTGTACGAAAACATTTAACCCTTCTCTCAAATTTTGCATCTTCAGAGGCAAGGAACTGCTCCACCTCCAATGAAACTGCCTCCTCCTTATAAAGCTCTACCTGATGACAGTGATGAAAATGAAGAAGAAGATGCCTTTACTGACCGTGAGTGCCTTTTCACTTTTTAGGGTAGATGCAGAACTTATTAAATTATGTTTTAATGACTATTGTAAATTATCAAATATAGGGCCGAGTTCTTCAAAAATGTGCATGAACATAGGCTAAAAAAGAAAATCTGTACCTTTGAAGCTTTTGTGGTCATTTCCTAAGCTTTTCCCTTTGACGCTGAGAAAGGGAATATTGAAGGAAGCTATGTTGTACACTATTTTTCCTATATTTTCTTCTAATATTATTGTTTGGTTGTGAACACAAAAATGTTCCGGGTCCTTGAAATTAGAATTTGACCCATAATAATCTGGGTTGGATGTAGATTTCAGCTGTTGATTAGTTGTCTTATTCAAAGTGATGTTGCTAATGCAGAATTACAGAAGGCCTACCAACTTATATTTTGTCCTTTAAAATTCATTTCGTGATTTTCTTTTGCATTAGCTGAATCAAATATATATTCATAAATATATTTAATTGTGGCTATATTTAAAGTAATTTGCATTTCTTTTATGTATGTATAGTATATACTATTGCTGATATATACCATATTTCTTTTGGAGGTGATGAAATATTCTAAAATTAGATAGTGGTGATGGTTGTACAGTTTGTGAATATACTAAAAATCACTGACTTATACAATGTAAATGAGTGAATTTTATGGTATGTGAAACATATTTCCTTAACAGAATGTTTTCCCATCTACAATATAGAAAAGGAATTCAATATCAAAATTTAAAGAGTCAAAATTCTTACTCTAGCAGTTCCTAGAGTGTGACCTTAAATATGCCCTCTTCTATAAAAAGGGTACAATTATGATACCTACTTCATAGGGTTGTAATGAGGAGTAAAATGAAGCAATGAAGCCTTTAGCCTGCCACATAGTCTTTGATAAGTATTATAGCTCCTCTTATGGTTATAATAATTATTTATATTTTTCTTAATATGATAAAAAAATACATAAATAGAAATAACAAAATAAATGTAACTTTATAATAAATTGATTGTATAAAAACTTGAATTGTACTTTGCAATTTTATGAAGCCCTTTCTCGTGTCACTTTCTTCATGTATTCAGTAAATCTTTGTTGAATACCATCTGCGTTTTAGTAACAGTGTTGAGTCTGCTATGAAATGAATAACATCTCCCTCCTTTTGTCTTGATTGAGTCACCAGCCTGGAAGGGATAATGTGAAGGCATGGGAACAAAATGTGCTAAGTGTCCTGTCGGCTTCAGTTCTCAGCCTCTTTTTGGAGAGCTACACATGGTGTATACAGTGGATATGTGTGTGCACATGTGTAATATATTTCCTTGTTCTGATATAGATATCAGGGCAGCTGCAGCACTACGGAGCTGAGCTGTTGATTACTCATACTACTTTCTGGTTTGCTAGAGGGCCAGTATTTACCCAGTTATTAGGAAACCTGTTTGAGGTGTGCACCTAAAACTATGTTTTAATCCTGGTTCTACCACTTGCTAAGTTGTGAGTTTTTGGACAAGTTATTTAACATCTTCATGGTTCACACTTGCTTATCTATATGGGGCTGAATGAATATCTTGTCATATATTTTTCATAAGGTCGTTGTGACAATTAAAGAAGAACTAGCATTTGAAGAGCTTAGTATAGGCAGTGTGATACCTAGTAAATGCTCTGGTTTACCACGTACCAGGCATTGTTTTAAAGCCTTTATGCATATTATTAACTCAGTCAGCATACTAACTTTGTAAGGTTCTAATTATACAAATAAAAGCTCAGAGAAATTACAGAATATGTTCAAAGTCAGATAGCTAACAAATAGTAGAAATGGGGTTCAAACCCATGTACTCTTACTCCAGAGCCTATAACGTCATCAACACTTGCTGTTACTTGAAACTCATTATGGTTGCAGAAATAGGTACAGCTGGACATGGTGGCTCACGCCTGTAATCTCAGCACTTTGGGAGGCCAAGGCAGACTGATCACCTGAGGTAATGAGTTCATGACCAGCCTGGACCAACATGGTGAAACCCCCATCTCAAGAAAGAAAGAGAAAGAGAGAAAGAGACAGGGAGAAAGAGGGAGAGAGAGAGAAAGAGAGGGAGGGAGAAAAGGAGGGTGGGAGAGAAGAGAAAGAAAGAAAAGAAAATCAAAGAAAAGAAGGCCAGGCGTGGTGACTCACACCTTTAATCCCTGCACTTTGGGAGGCCAAGGCAGGTGGATCATGAGGTCAGGAGTTTGAGACCAGCCTGGCCAACATAGTGAAACTCTGTCTCTACTAAAAATATAAAAATTAGCTAGGCATGGTAGGGCACAGCTGTAGTCGCAGCTACTCGGGAGGCTGAGGCAGGAGAATCACTTGAACCTGTGAGGTGGCGGAGGTTATGATGAGCCAAGGTCACACCACTGCACTCCAGCCTGGGCAACAGAGCAAGCATCCGTCTCCAAAAGAAAAAGAAATAGGTACAGAGTGCTTTGGGGTTCTCGTGTAAATATCACTTTTATGCCTAAAATAGGCAGACTCAGCAGTGTCCTCCCCAAAGTTAACAAGCTCATGTGCACAGGCACATATACATGGCAGCAGTGGGGTCAGGAAGGATACTAATTTACCTTAAATGCAGAAAAAGATTTCTAATACTCAGCCATTCTTGAGCTATAATATACATTTCACAGATTCTCTAGCAGACCTATTTTGGCGTGTATATTACTTTTCATTCATTTTGCTTCCTAATATTTTTCCTTCCCAGTGTACAGTCCCTTCCCATTTACATCCCATTAAATTTACTGTTAACTTCTCCAGAAGAGTTTGAATTGTATGGAGGTATTTGTTAGATAATTCACATTTCACATGCATGTGAGCCTGAAGCCTCTGGCCTTCCTATATTTCCTTTTGAAATAGATCCCATGGGTTTTTCTTTGTTCCTTGACTCATATTAAATGAACGCTGCTCATCTGTTCTAAACTAAAAGTATTTGGGGTTGCTGTTTTATCAAATTCTTGTCTGAAGACTAAGTGTTTGTTTTCACAGTAATGAAAGTAAGACTACATGACTTTCCCAAGGACCATAATTCTGAAGCGGATGGCCTCAATTTAAGTCGTAGGCCTACAGGGAAGTGCTGATTTTGTTAGAGGGATCAGAGAGATGAATGAGATGCACATGTTTTTTTTTTTTTGTTTGTTTGTTTTTGAGATGGGGTCTTGCTCTGTCACCCAGGCTGGAGTGCATTGGCACAGTCACGGCTCACTGCAGCCTCACTTTCTCAAGTAGCTGGTACCACAGGCATGTGCCACCAGGACTGGCTAATTTTTTTTTTTGTTTTTTGTAGAGATGGAATCTTGTGATTTTGCCCAGGCTGGTCTCAAACTCCTGGGCTCAAACTATCCTTCCCAAAGTACTGGGATTATGGGTGTGAGCCATCGCGCCCTAGTCTAAAGCATGTTAAGAGCTGGCTTTGGTAGTTATTTAATTGTAAAGTTTATTCAGACAAGAAATGTTGAGTGGACGTTATGCGTGGAGATACACTGTTCTAGGTGTTGAGAATATGGCGGGGAACAAGACTGTTGCTCTCATTAGGTTAGATTCTAGTGGGGGAGAAAGATTATAAACAATCAGAGTTTAAATAGTGATAAGGACTATGAATAAAACAACATAATACAATTTTAAAATATGATTTAGATATTAATTAAAATATTAAAAACATTCATTTAAATTTTTAATGTTAAAATTAATATTAAAAATAGTCAAAATCAATTTTAAAACAAAAATTAAAAATAAAACCAAAACATGGTAGCATGAGAATAGTGCGTTAGAGGAGATGATATTAAGTAGAATGGTTAAGAAAGGCCCAAATAGGCTGGGTATAGTGACTCACACCTGTAATCCCAGAACTTTGAGAGGCTAAGGCGGGTGGATCACTTGAGTCCAGGAGTTCAAGACCAGCCTGGGCAACATGGCAAAACCCATCTCTACAAAAAATTAACGGAGTGTGGTGGTGAGCACCTATAGTCCTACCTACTTGGAAGGCTGAGGTGAGAGGATCGCTTGAGCCTGGGAGGTGGAAGTTGAGTGAGCCAAAGTCATACCACTGCATTCCAGGCTGGACGACAGATTGAGACACTGTCTCAAAAATAAAACTTAAATGAAAAAGGAACCACACTGCAAAGATCTGGCTCATACAGTCATCGGTCAGGGATTTTTTTGAGACTGTGACCCACATTAAAATACACTTAACCAATATGGATGCACACACACACACACAGGAACATGCATGTATAATTGAAACAAAAGTTTCATGAAATATTACTTACCTTTATAATGTATGAATCTTACTCTTTTTATTTTATTCTATTTCATATTTTTAAATGTTGATTGCAACTCAGTATATTTTATGACTAACCAACAAGTTGCAACCTGCAATATGAAAAACCCTAATTTTGATCCATGGCTTCCTAACTTCATTGGGCATCAGGAGGTTCTGGAAAGCTGGTTAAAACAGTAATTGATAGTCATGGTCATTTCCTGCTCCCCAACCTCAGCCCTGGCCATTTCTGTTTGCTTAAGCCTGGACCTGATCATTTGCATTTATAATTAGTTTCCAAGTGATGCTGGTATTATATTTCCTATCCAGAGAACACACTCAGATCGAAATGGTGTTTAAAAGCCATAGGAGCCCACAAGTTTACTTAGGAATAGTGCGTAGACAGCAATAAGAAGCAAACCCAGCACCCACTCCAGGAGCCAGCAAGGAGCGCTCTAGCATAAGAACACTTCCAGGAGATTAGGGGATTATGTTGTTTATGAGGGAAAGGTGTTTCAAGAAGGCTGTCACTGACCTTCAGCGGTCAAGGGTGGAATGCTGCTAAGAAGTTGAGGAGTCTGGAGACATGAAAATAACCATTGAATTTAACAAGAAATTGATGAGGAAGAAGAGAAAGAGGATACTTGATAAAATAACTGTAGTATGCGGGGTGCAGGGGCTCACCCCTGTAATCTCAGCACTTTGGGAGGCCAAGGTGGGCAGATCACATGAGGTCAGAAGTTTGAGACCAGGCTGGCCAACATGGTGAAACCCTGTCTCTACTAAAAATACAAAAGTTAGCTGGGTATGGTGACGCACACCTGTAGTCCCAACTACTGGGGAGACTAAGGCACAAGAATCGCTTGAACCTGGGAGGCAGAGGTTGCAGTGAGCCAAGATCACGCCCCTGCACTCCAACCTGGGTAGCAGAGTGAGGCTCTGTCCCCACCTCCCCCTGCAAACTAATAAGCATAGTAATTACCATTTAGATTATTGTGAAACTTAAATGTTACAACCAATATAGAGAGTGTGGTATGAAATGGGCATTTATATTTTAGATTACTAATCTTGCATAGTTGAACATATTTTATGACATTCTGGTGTCTAATTATCATAAGAAGTCTTATAACCATTATTTGAACCACAGTTGCTTGAACTTAAAGAATTAGGAAAAAATTAAGAAACAATATACTGCTTCAATGCCTAGCTCTTGGCAAAACTACCATTATCAAAGGTTGCAGGATTTATCAAAGGTATGTATTGATGGTGCAGGAACTTTTGACTTACTTTGTGGAAATGGCCTTTCATACCTAGAATTACAATCAGATTGTTTGTCAAGAATTCTAGATCACTGAGAGCATGAAGAGATCACTCAGTTCACTGTTATGTGGTGACTTGAAAGTGTTTGTTTCTAACTTTAATCCTTCTTTGATCTTGTGACCCAAATTTTCAGTCAGCTCTTGGGAATATGCCATATCTTTTTTTCACTAGCACTTTCAATTTTCCAACCAAAATAAAATGTTATGTCTTCTCCAAAGTGGACCTTTTACCTCCTATTCTGAGTTTTGGCTGAAGCCATTACCAGTGCTCCCATCCCCTCACCCTAGAATGAAACTTCTCTTGTTTGTCATGTCTCTTCCTGACAATAGATAGACAAACATAGTTGAATCTTCATTCCCAGGCTCTCTTGCATTTGTAGTTGTTCCTTTACTTTTTTTTTTTTTTTTTTTTTTTTGAGACAGAGTCTTGCTCTGTTGCCCAGGCTGGAGTGCAGTGGCGTGATGTTGGCTCACTGCAACCTCTGCCTCCCAGGTTCAAGCAATTTTCCTGCCTCAGTCTCCGGAGTAGCTGTGATTACAGGCACCTGCCACCAGACCTGGCAAATTTTTGTATTTTTAGTAGAGACGGGGTTTCATCATGTTGGCCAGGCTGGTCTCAAATTCCTAACCTCGTGATTCACCTGCCTTGGTTTTCAGAAGTGTTGAGATTACAGGCATGAGCCACCGTGCCTGGCCCTTTACATTTTTATCACCACAGTTTTAGTAATTACACGATAATAATCACAGTCTCTTCATTACCCACTATGTGCCATACGTTCTCCCCAACTCTTTCAATGCATTCTCACTGGACACACAGAAGAGCTTTTGAAGAAGGCATTATACCTTCTGCTGATTTCAGCTTAATGTCACCTTCTTTGGAAAACTTTGCCTGACTCCTTAGTTTAATATAGATTCCTGCATTTTTATTTTATAGCAATTAACTAAATATCATTTTAATGTACTTACCAGATTAATATCTGTCTTCCCCACTTAACCCTCTAAGTTCCATGAGGGTAGTAACCCTCTCTGTTTTGGCCTGGCACATTATACAAACCCAGTATTTGGATAAATTAGTGGCAAAGGGTACATGACTTGGATAGTCAACAGTGGGGGTGCCATGGAAATGCAGGTTTGCTCGTGGTGCTTTGGAGATACTCTTTCCACCAAACTGCACCATCCGTCTAGTTTCAGAGCATTCTATGCAGAACAGCTTGACTTCTCTTTAGGCTTCAGTCTCCTGAGAGAGAAGCGTCTATCTCCAAAAAGCCCTGCTTTGATCACTTTGATCCCAGAGGTTAAATGCTTTTACGATAGCCAGGTCTTTCTAACTTGCAAGCATATTCATTCTTTCAGCAACACGTTTAAACTATGGGGAGCAGAAGATTATGGAATGACTTTTTGTAACATGTAAGAGAGTAGTCACAAAGAAACAGTGAGAACCACGCTATAGACATGTCTCTGTCTATGCAAATAAGGTCCTAGAAACTCAGCATAACCGACTTTTTGCTGCCACTGGCTTTTAAGATCTAGCAGAGATATGAATGGAACCCCACATTGTAGGAATCCTACAGCGCTTCCTTTATACTTCAGTGTCAGAAAAGCATGCTCTCTTAGGTGTTTTTGTTTTTCTGCCTTAATTTTGTTTTTCCCAGAAAAGACCTGGCCATCATATACCATAATGGAATGTTTGGTGTGAAGAATGTGTTTGGATTATGAAACATAATTATAAAATTAACCTGTGTGGCCAAGGTTGGTAATCCTAGCACTTCGGGAGGCCAAGGCGGGTGGGATGCTTGAACCCAGGAGTTCCAGACTGGCCTGGCCAACATAATAAGACCCTGTCTATAAAAAATAAAAGAATTAACTGAGTATGGTGGTGCACGCCTATGATCCTAGCTACTCACGAGGCTGGGGCAGAAGGATCAGTTGAGTCTGGGCGGTCAAGGCTACAGGGAGCCATGATTGTACCACTGTACTCCAGCCTGGGCAACAGAGTGAGACCCTGTCTGGAAAAAAGAAATTGAGCTGTGTACTGCCCAGTGCAAATAAAAATTTAGATTACCAATTGCTTACATCTTCATGTTTTACTTTAATTTTTATTGTTTTATTTCAGTTATTTTAAGAATAGGATACTAGCTAAGTCCTTGTGAAATGTGGTTTATTGTCAGTTCTGTTAATCAGAGTCACAATATTTTTAAGCTTAGAAGGGATAACTTTTTTTAAAAAAGTAACTTTGTTGAGATATAATTCACATACCATATACTCCACCTTCTTAAAATGTATAGTTCAGTGGCTATCAGTATATTCAGAATTGTTCAACCATCACCACTATTAATTTTAGAACATTTAGGACATTTTCATCACACTTCCCCCGAAATACCTACTCATTAGCATTCAATCCATGTATATTTAAAACTCATTTCACGTATAAAATGTATACACATACATATTTTAATTTTCTTAAAAGTAATTCTCATGTGTTACCATGCAGTGGGGTAGGAAACCTATCCCAGACCTCACTCCCTCCTACAAAAAAATTCTATATTCAAGTTTGAAAGAAAATAGAATACTTGCTAGCCCCACTATCCTCAAGAATCTAGCAATGCATTAAGCTCACCTCCTGTCCTCTTCCAAAAAAAAACAAAAACAAGAAAACCCAGAAAGGAAGAGAACTAAATTATTATTTACATATGGTCATATAGTTGTCATTCTCAAAAAATTCAAAGCCTAGAAAGTATTTTGGCTCAAATAAGTAAGGCTATATATGAATTATACTTTTTTTTCCAGACAGGGTCTCACTGTGTGACCCAGAGAGTGCAGTGGTGTGATCTCTGCTCACTGCAACCTCCACCTCTAGGATTCAAGCGATTCTCGTACCTTAGCCTCCCAAATAGCTGGTATTAGAGGCATACACCACCATGCCCTGCTAATTTGTGTATTTTTAGTAGAGATGGGGTTTCATCATGTTGGCCAGGTTGGTCTCAAACTCCTGACCTCAAGTGATCTGACCACCTTGGCCTCCTTTCAAAGTGCTGGGATTATAGGCATGAGCCCCTGAGCCTGGCCAAATTATAAATTTTAAATCTTCTTATCAGTATTATCTACTTAGGAAATATGATAAAAAATTTCCTAATAGCAGCAACTACAAAAATGGGAAATATTCAGGAACAATGGAATTAGCAATGTAAAAGTCATGGCAATGATTCATAACTTCCAGTCATTTATTCAGTGGCACTGCAATGAAAGCTATAAACCCACGCCCCATAAAAATGTATGCAAATACACAGAAACACTGTCACCCATGTGCATGGGTGTGTGTGTGTGTGCCCACACGCGCGCGTGCACACAAACACACAACCTTTTATGTATAATTTGTTCTGCTTTGTAAGAGTCTTGAAGCCCATTTAAGAATACAAGGACCACTGGTTAACAATCCTATCGTTTCTTTCTTTTTTTGTTTTGAGACAGAGTTTCGTTCTGTCACCCAGGCTAGCGTGCAGTGGCATGATCACTGCAACCTTAACCTCCTGAGCTCAAGCAATCCTCCTGCCTCGTCCTCCTGACTAGCTGGTACTACAGTATAGTTTATTTCTTATAGAAAACTATGGAACTTTATTAAAGATTTTAGGAAAAAGTAGCGTATCATACTATATTCCTGATTGAAAAACTAAGTGTATTACAGATTTCAATTATTTCTAAATTTGTCTGTAAATTTAAGGTAATTTAAATTAATCTGCTAGGTGGAATAGGCTTTAAAAAAATACAAACATTTGATTGAAAATTGACTTAGAAATAAAATGCTAGGCAATTTTGGAAAAGAAAGATAATCATGAGGGACTTGCCTTCTTTTTGTATCTGAATCTCTTCTAAACTGGTGCTTTTTTTTTTTTTTCCTTTTGAGACAGAGTCTGGCTCTTGTCACCCATGCTGGAGTGCAATGGCATGATCTCGGCCCACTGCAACCTCCGCCTCCCAGGTTTAAGCCATTCTCTTGCCTCAGCCTCCCGAGTAGCTGGGACTGCAGGCACCCACCACCATGCCTGGCTAATTTTTGTATTTTTAGTAGAGACATGGTTTCACCATGTTGACCAGGCTAGTCTCGAATGCCTGACCACAGGTGATCAGACCTCCTTGGACTCCCAGAGTGCTGGGATTACTGGCATGAGCCATTGCACCTGGCTTGTATATGCTTATTCTTTGACAGAATTATTTAGCTTCATATCCTAAGGGATTCATTGTCATGTGAATATATGTATATGTAGATATATATCTCTACAAAGATGTTTACTTCAGCATTTTTTACTAATAGCAATTGCAGTAATATATATGTATGTATTTAATACATTATTTATTTTGACTAAGCCACTTAGCCTCTCAGTTTTTGTAGGCATTTGAGCTGGAGTAAGTTGCATCTCTTTCCTTTAGTTTCCTCATTTGTAAGATTGGAATAATAATAATACCCCCTTTTCACAGTGTTATTATGAGAGATTAGAAGAGATAGTGTATATCATGTGCTTATATAAGAAGTGGCACATAGGACGTGCTCCAGAAATGCTAGCTGATACTTTTTATTATTATCAATAGTAATATAAAATTCAGGCCAGGTGCTGTGGCTCATGCCTGTAATCACAGCACTTTGGGAGGCTGAGGCAGGCAGATCAGCCTGACCAACATGGTGAAACCCCATCTCTACTAAAAATACAAAAATTAGCTGTGCGTGGTGGTACGTACCTGTAATCCCAGCCACTCGAGAGGCTGAGGCAGGAGAATTGCTTGAACCAGGGAGGCAGAGGTTGCAGTGAACCGAGATTGCACCACTGCACTCCAGCCTGGGTGACAGAACAAGACTCTATCTCGGGGGGAGAAAAAATAATTCTTCAATATTGCCATTACAAAATGAAATTCTAGTGTAAGAGTATGCTGACCTTTTCTTTAAAATTATTATTTAATTTGTTTAAATTTGAGATGTCAGTTTTTTGAAGTTTAGCGTGATTGAATAGGACCAGTATTTTATTAACACTGTTTACTGCTGGATTTCTGTCTGCCTACCTTTGCTTCTTGACAGTATTACATTTTCTCTTTCAACTGAGATCACTAGGACAGAAAGGTATTTTGGAGTACTTCACTTTTCTCTAATACTTTTTCTCTTCCCACTGTTTATTTTCCCTGGACCAAAGGTAGATATGTCATAGAAGCAATTGTATTTAATATGACTTTGTCATATTTCCTATAGAATTTTGATGCTGTAGCATTGACATTTTACTTTTACTTCATTTCTCCCAGCTTAGGAAGAATATACAGGAAAATTTTTTGAGAAAAATTATGGTTCAGATGGAATCTAAAAACTGAAAATATAGCTTTTAAAGTTTACTTTGTTTAATATGAGTGTTAGTGTGCCAAACATTCCCAACAAACTTACAGCATAACTTAATCTCTATTATTCTGCCTTGTAGTATTTACGTTTTTATGAACATTTGTTGACTCACAAAGAGTATAATGTTGTTAATAAGCTAATTTTTGGCCAGGCATGATGGCTGATGCCTGCAATCCCAACACTTTGAGAGGCTGAGGCAGGCAGATCTCTTGAGGTCAGGAGTTCAAGAGCAGCCTGGCCAACATGGTGAAACCCCATCTCTACAAAAAGTACAAAAATTAGCCATGTGCTTTGGCACACACCTGTAGTCCAGCTATTTGATAGTCTGAGGCACAAGAATCGCTTGAGCCCGGGAGGTGGAAGTTGGAGTGAACAGAGATTATGCCACTGCATTCCAGCCTTGGTGACAGAGTAAGACTCTGTCTCAATAAATAAATAAGCAAATAAATAAATAAAGTTAATTATCTTAATAGTCATTAACTGTCAACATATTTTCCTATTTAACTTTTTAATAAATTGTAATATAAAAACTAACAGCTTTCATCCCTGTTTTTAATTATTTTAACATTTTACTCTGCTAGTAATAAACATTTTGCTTCAATTAATTGATAGAATTTAAATATAGCAACCATATAGTCACAGAGAGATTGTTCACTTCCAAGTTACTTCAAAAATGCTAACCTAAGTAGTAACAGTAAACCAAATGTCAGCCTTGTTTGAATTATTGCCATTAATAAATACAGTTTTGTTTTCATTCTTAACCCTTGCTGTCACCAGATTATTGATCTTGCACTGCTTCTGTTGTGCCATGAATCATGTATTTTTCATTTGGCCTTCTGGAGGTCAAAGCCAAATAGCAGTTTTTAACCAAATTCTAACGTCAAAGCTGAAATTGGCAGGATTCCTAGTATTTTTTAATTGAAAAAAGTGCAGAAGAGTGTACCAAACTACTATGAGAAGGGAGGTTTGAGAAAAAACATAAGCTTTCAACTTTATTTAATTCACTTGAATTTTATGTAATAAAATATGGTTATTTGAAATAAGCATTTTTTCTTACAGCTCAGTAATAAGAAAACAACTAACTCAATTTTTGAAAATGGGCAAAAACTTGAAACGGTATTTCACCAAAGACATCTGAATGGCCAATAAAAAGATGGTCAATATCGTTAGTTACTAGGAAAATGCAAACTAAAATCACTACACACTCACTAGAATGATTTTAAAGCAAAACGATAGACAATACAACTGGAACCCTCATACACTGCTAGTGGGAATGTAGAATGGTATAGCCATTTTAGAAAGCAGTTTGACAGTTTCTTTTCTTTTCTTTTCTTTTTTTTTGAGATGGAGTCTCGCTCTTTCATCCAAGCTGGAGTGCAGTCACGTGATCTCAGCTCACTGCACCCTCCGCCTCCCAGGTTTAAGCAATTCTCCTGCCTCAGCCTCCTGAGTAGCTGGGATTACAGGTGCCCACCATCACATCTGGCTAATTTTTGTATTATTTTTCTTTTTCTTTTTTATTTGAGCTGTGGTTTTGTTGTATAATTTTTGTATTTTTAGTAGAGATAGGGTTTCACCATGTTGGCCAGGCTGCTTGAACTCCTGAGCTCAGGCGATCTGCCCACCTCAACCTCCCAAAGTGCTGGGATTACAGGCATGAGCCACCATGCCCAGCCAGCAGTTTCTTTAAAAGGCTAAATATAGGTTTACTATACAACCCAGCAATTCCACTTCCAGGTATATACCCAAAAGAAACGAAAACGTATGTTCACACAAACACGACTCCATGAAAGTTTGTAGCAGCATTATTCATAATAGCCAAAAACTGAAAACAAGCCAAATGTCCATCAACTGGTGACAGAATTTACAAAGTGTATATCTATACAGTGGAATACTATTCAGCAATGAAAAGGAGTGCAATGCTGCTACATTCTCATCGTACTAAGTAAAGGAAGCCTGCTGCAAAAGATTATATACTGTATGGTTCCTTTTTCATAAACTGTCCATAAAAAAACAAATTTATGTAGAGAGAAAGCAGACCTGGGTTGGGATTGGGCTTGATGGAATTTTTTGGGGGGTAGTGGAAAGGTTCTGAAACCAAATAGTTGTGATGGTTGCACAACTTCATCAATTTACTAAAAATTATTGAATTGTACATTTACATTGGGTGAATTTTATAGTGTGCAAATTATACTCAGTAAAACTGTTCAAATATTTCAAAATTAAATATTTTAAATTAAAGAATCACATGTATAAAAGATAGTTAAAAGTTGTCATAAAAGGGTCTACATTAAAGGAGAGAGATCAGGTTGTAAATTACTTTAAACAAGTGAATAGGCCGGGTGTGGCAGCTCACAGCTGTAATCCTAGCACTTGAGAGGCCAAGGCAGGCGGATCACTTGAAATCCAGATTTCTAGACCAGCCTGGCCAACATGGTGAAACCCCGTCTTTATTAAAAATACAAAAATTAGCTGGGTGTGGTGGCACATGCCTGTAATCCTGGCTAGTTGGGAGGCTGAGGCAGGATAATCACTTGAATCTGGCAGAGATTACAGTGAGCTGAGATTACACCATTGCACTCCAGCCTGTGCAACAGAGCAAGACTCTGACTCAAAAAAAGCAAAGAAGGGCCCAGGCATGGTGGCTCATGCCTGTAATCCTGGCACATTGGGAGGCCAAGGCAGGCAGATCACTTGAGGTCGAGAGCTTGAAACCAGCCTGACCAACATAGTGAAACTCGTCTCTACTAAAAATACAAAAAATTAGCTGGATGTGGTGGCACGTGCCTGTAACCCTGGGAAGTTAAGGCAGGAGAATTGCTTGAACCCAGGAGAAAGCAAAGAAGGGAATAAAAATATAATAATCAACAGCAACATGTTTTTTGACAGTGATGGCATTTGAGAACCTTAAAGCTCATTTGGTGTCTAATTTTACATCAAGGAGCCTGAGACCAAGAGTGATTAATTTGCCCCAAACCACTAAATTAGTTACTGGTGAGGCCAGGACTAGAATCTAGTTCTCATTTGGTGTTCAGGGTCACATGTAGACACTTCCTTCCAGTGCCTTCCTCTGTGTGCCATGCCAGTTTTTAGCATGAAACAAACTTGTAGTAAAGATTTATTGAGCAACTAGTAGTTCTTTTGGTTTAAAATTTTATTTTTTGTATCATTGTGGACTCTGTAGTTGATCTCTAGCTTGCCAATAGGTGTCACTACATAGAATCAACAGCAATGATTACCAAGCATTTAAAGAATATTAAGAATGTTCGCTAAAAATAGTACTTCTTAACAATATTTTCATGTTCGTTTCACCAAATATATGAGTGTATTCTCTTTTTTTGTTTTGTTTTTTGGCAATGCAAAATAAGATAGAAAAGTGTTATAAAGAAAGGCTGATTTCAGTTTTTAGTTTTATGTAAATTCTTTTTCTCATTTCCTACACAATCATCCCTTTTTGGGCTTTTCATAATTAAGTAAAATAGGCTGGGCGCAGTGGCTCATACCTGTAAACCTAGCACGTTGGGAAGCCGAGGCAGGCGGATCACCTGAGCTCAAGAGTTCAAGACCATCCTGGGCAACATGCTGAAACCCTGTCTCTACTAAAAATACAAAAATTAGCTGGGAATGGTGGCATGCACCTGTAATCCCGGCTACTCAGGAGGCTGAGACAGGAGAATGGCTTGAACTGGGGAGGTGGAGGTTGCAGTGAGCTGAGATCACGCCGCTGCACTTCAGCCTGGGCAACAGAATGAGACTCTGTCTCAAAAAAAAAAAGAGTCAAATAAATAGAATTTGTATTCTTCCTTTGTAATTGGAGAAAACGGATGAATTTGGCTTTTTATTTTTTTTATTCTGAAAACTCAGCATCAGCGCTTGACATAATTTGGTTGTATTTATTATAACTAAATTAAAAATTGTATTGTTTAAGACCTTCTGAGTAGCATTTAAGTTTTCTTTGGGTATTCTTGACTTTTTAAATATTACTAGTATGATACAGTGATCACATAAGTGATTTTTTTATTCTGCATTGTACAAAGAAAGATTAGAAGATATGTATAATTGTTAGATACCTCTGAAGTCATTGTAATTGGTTAAATAATTGTATTCAGGTGTGCTGGGGGTAGGGCAGGGTGGAGGACGCACTGTAGCATTTTAACTGAAATTTTAAAAATCTCAATCATTTTTCTAGTGGTTTTTCTGAAGCTACAATTGTTTTTTAAATATTTTTCCCCCCTGAAAGCTAAGTTGAAGGGTTGACTGCGTAAATAGAATCTTTACTGCACGTTTAGAATGTTACTGAGATACAAATGAATCTCGCTATGGGAGAGATACCACATGCTCAGTGTGGTTCACCAGCTTCTTTGTTATAAATATGATTCAATGCTGGGAGCATTAAGGAGACAGCAAGTTGATGACTCTTCGCCTCACTTTGGACAGGCTAAAATCAACTGCTGTTTCCTTTTAATTTGCATTTGAAAGATGTAACTAATGTGATGAACCGTTTCGCAGCAGGAAAACTGGGTCATTAAAATGATATTAATTGAAGCTGGCCACAATAAATGGTTGCGGTTATAATGCCCCCTGTTCTGAAATAGAGCTATCATCCTGAAGCGAGCAGGGTAACTGAGTGTCACAGTCGGCAGGCAGCGTGAAGCATCCGAGGGTCAGATGTGGGAAACCAGAGATTTTGCTTCTTCGGCATAGTTTTCCAGGCAGCTTTCACTTGCTGACAGAGGTGACTGTTAGCTTGAGGACTAGCTTGAAATTAGCTTAATTGATTGCTTTTCCTGATAGAAGTAGACTGACAGGTTGCCCTTAAAGAGAACACAATCTGAGAGAGGAGAGAGAGAGAGAGAAAAAAAAAATAGGCCCAAGGTCGTCAGAAGAGAGAGGAGTCTCTGGTGAGGATTTGAGCTGCGTCCAGCATTGGATATTTGTCAGGAATGCAGATACCCTGAAGGGAACACAGCAATGGTCCAAGGGGGTTTCCCAGGTAAGATTTCTGTTGCCTGTGTGATCTGTGGTTCTTTCAGAATGCAGTCTTACGCTGTTTTAGTGTTGGTGCAGAATGTGGTTTTAAAGGTCTAAACAATGATAAGCTAAGGCATTTTTCTGAAGAGAGTGAGGGCACAAATGCATGCACAAGGCAATTGTACGTAAAAGCAAACCCCTACAGTTTCCTTGCATGTGCATTTTAGTTTGAATTGTCCTTATGATGTTTTTGAAAAGTGGAGCAGTTTATTCAGACTGTCAAAGATGTACTAGTAGTTTCACTGCCAAGATTCTCAACCCTGTTCGTGCAATGTCCTCTCCTTTCAGAATTGTAATTGAGAAGTAGACCTCCGAGACATTTATTATCATTATTGTTGTTATTTGTGACTTCACCATAAGAAAAAGGGAAGCCTATTTACATTAGAACTAGGTTATTCTGGTTAATTTCAAAAACTGACCATTCAGCATTTTGTTACAGATGAAAGCAGAATATCATTAAGGACTCATAGTAGTAAACAAAAATCTGCTTTTTCTAAATTGTAAAATAACACCTTAAGTATTTTATTTGCTAGTTGTGTTTCGTGCCTCATTCATCTAAACCTACAAATTTAAATTCATTAGGGGTGGGGGCTCAGCTCGTGGAAATAATACCACTGACTTTCTTGTTAACATAAGGGTTCTTGCAATCATTGCTCTATTGGCAATATAATTTCACGCAATAGAGTAGTACTCTTAGTTTATGCTTTTGCCTGACTTAAAAAAATTAAGTTATTAAAATCAGAGCTTCTTTTTATCAAAATAAAATGGAATATTTAGACATAATAGGAGTATTCTTGTGTAAGTATTCTTGCCTACGAGAGGCAATTGTTAACTCAAGAGTAAGACATGACATTATAGCCTTTCTTTTTATTTTCAGCAGTGCACACGCAAATTAGGTTATTTCTACTGCAACAGTAGAATATTTGCTGCATTCCTGATTTAAGCTAGCAAATCTTATTCGTGGCTATGCTGTCAAAATTATTGAGCAAGAACTTTTCTTTTGCTTAAAATCTAATTTCTGAAGCTATTCCTGTGAGGGTCTTGAACTACCTAGTATTCAATTCTTTTATTTTGATTTAGAGGAAATGCTATAGCTCCTAAATGGATGTGTCACAGATTCCCTATAGTGACAACTGTCTGTCTATATTGTGTTTCTTTTCATTCTGTAGTTGGAATTGCTTTCAGTTGTCTGTCATCTTTTTAATACTACTTCTCAAACTTATATTGACAAGGCAACTTACAGGAATCATCCTGGATATTTGTGGGTCCTGCTTATTTTCTCCTCAGACTCTGCAGAGCAGTTTGTTCATTTTCCTTTTATTTTAGGAAGTTTCTTAATTTTTAAAATCGATTTCTCCAGATTATAAATACATCTATGCTTTAGTCTCCTCAGTATAACTGGCCATCCCTGATAATTTTCTTAATCTGCACCACACTAAATTGAAATCGTCAGTGTCCAGACTTCAAACACCACTGGGGAACCTTTGAAAATTTCCATTGCAGTTTTCTAGAAATTGAATCAAGTATGTCTAGTCAGTAGGAATTTGTGTGTCCTTTGCATTTTATTAAACTAATATATGAACTCACTTTAAAAAATGTTATTAACTATCAATGTGTCTCATAAATGGGCACATATTTATGTGTTATATGTAAGTTACTTTTTCAGTGTTCATGATCAGGATTGATTTTCTATAATAAATATTTTCAACATTTATTAAAGGTTTCTATTTCTGTATACACATTTAACTCCAAAGTATTTTAACATTTTTTAATAGTCTTATGACTTAATCTATCTTGTATTATGTTCACTGCTTTGGCATTCAGTTAATTTGAAAAGCGTGTTCCTATTTCATGTTTCTTTTTGGCATATTTTACAAAAAGTCATATGTAGAATGATAAATAAAGGATGAAGTCTCAGTCTACAGAGAATTTACCTTTTCTTTTGTTCTTACTTGGAAACACATTATTTTATATGGGTTTATGTTGCTTTGATTTCAGTAGTTTTATGTCACTTTAAAGTATTTTAGGTTTGATATATATGAGTATATATTAAACACTCATAATTTTAACTAATCCAATGTTGAACAAAGAGAGGGCATTGTTATTTGAATTAAGGGAATAACATAGCAAAAATTAGCAGTTAAAGTTACTTTCTTGCTGAGACTGCCTCTTTTTTGTTGAATGCAATGGGGCAGGTAGTAAGAAATATCACTCCTAAGTTTCTATTATGTTTACTTATTTAGATATGTATTTTTTAAAAACAATTTAGTTTTATCTTTTTCTTTACATGTATGGTATGCCAAACTCTAAGATCCTTGCATAGTGCGAATAATTCATATTCCACATTTTGAATATATCTATTCTGTCTTAGTATTATTCTTCCCATTTTTAGATAGTAAAACTCCTTTTATAAAAATGCTTGGAGGGGTTTCTCCATTGGTTGGTGGAAGTATAACATAGCCACAGTTACTATGGTGATGCATCATTAAGCATTTTTGGAACCTAATACAGCCCTAAGCCTAAGGGGAGAAATATAGTATCTAACATGAACTTTGCCTTCAAGAAGTTTATAATATTTCTAAAAAGAAAATGTATGTATAGATGCAGAGACACATGCACTGGAAGGCCCTCTGGAAGAGACTGAGCTTGTGCGGTTGGTGGGATTGGCTTGGAATCCAAGCTCCAGACTTGTGAGCCCACTGAAAGAAGTGCTACAAGCCTGGTTTGTAGGAGGGAAAGGAGAGAAATGATCTGTGCCAAGAGGAGGGATACATGTGCGACAGAGTTCTAAACTTTAAGTTCACGTTTAGCTGTCTGCTACTGTGTAAAATTAAATACTCTGGTTCTTCAAATAAGAAAACATTGGATTTGATTTATTGCTAAGTCTCATTTAAGTTCAAGAATTTATTTTCTGAAATAGAAATTATAGTGATAGCTAATCCAAGTGGCTACATTTGAGAATATTGAAATGAAATTTGTAGATTTATTTCTTTACTTTTTTGAATACTCATGTTCTAGGCATGGTGCTAAATGCCTTACACACATTATTTTCTTCAACACATATAATGTTATAAGTTTTTAAAAGTCTTATTATTTTATGGATCAAGTCTAGATGACTCCAAAGCCTATACATTTAAGAAGTTTTAACTTGTTGTGTCTTCATGCATCTTCTCAAGTAATCTCTTCCGTTAGAGAAGCCAAATTAATTGCTGTTCTCTTTTTTGGTAATTTATTTCTTATATCCACTCATTGGTCAAAGAGACATGTAATTAGAATTACTCCCTCTAGAAAGCATACTGAAGTTCTAAATTCTCAAAAATGTTCACGTATTCCCCTGCAAACCACATTTTAATATTGAAACTTCTGATTTAAAAGAAAAAGTGACAACCACATGAAGCTGAATTGGAGAAAAATACAGTATTGGAGGCATGCCAGGAAGCTTAGGGTACCCCTCCCTGTGGCATCACACACCGCACAGTATGAGCCAGGCTTCTCAGCACAAACTTACTTCTCTTCCATTGCGGAGAAATGTCTGCATTTGGAGAAGTAGCAGCAAGTCTCCTGATGCCAACCAGATGGGAATGGGTGAGTGTCTAGGTTTCCAATTTATTTTAATTATGAAATGTTTACAAATTGCGATTTGGGTCACTCAGTATTTCCATGTTTTTCCTAAGTAAGATGGAAATGTATGAGCATTTTGTTAAAGGTTTTGAATTGGGTTTTGACTCATTGTTGCCTGTACCTGCTTCAAGTTTTCCATATCTGCTCTCTGGAATCTTACAAAAGCCAGCGCAGGTAGAAGAGCAGGCTGGGAATGAAAGGCAGCACCTTATGGTTTCATAAAGCAAAAGATAATGACGTATGAAAGGTTAAAAAAGAAATCTATGTCTAATGGGCAGTTTCTAGGTTCTCTCATCTAAGTGTTCACTTGACTATATCTCATGCTTCTTGGAAATGTTTTGATGATACCTGCAGGGATAAAACATGCCCACAGTGATCATCTAATAACAAAATTATATGGTTACAGCTGTTTATCTGTGCTATGCAAAGTCTTTGAAAACAGCTCAGTTCTTCCAATGACAAGACATTGGATTTGATTTATTGCTAAGGCACATTTGTGTGATAATTTGCAAGTTGTTTAGTGACCTGTTTCAATTGTTTCTTGAGAACAATCATTTTGGCAGGCAGATAATCTGTGTTTTCACAGATCACAGAACCTGCAAAAACTAGCTTTCCATTCTTCAGTCCCCCTTGAGTCTGTTACTCCCATCACAGACCAGTGCTCCTGTTTCTTTCACTTTGCATTTAAAGAGTCACTTCCTCCTTGTGAGTATTTGGCCATTAACGCACTTACAGTGCTGTGTTGAGACTAGGGGTTTAGGTGTTGGTCTCTTTTAAGGCCAGAGTTTAGGTCACTGTAGATGTTTAATAAACATTATTTGAACTGATGTAGAAAATATCATTTTGCATGTAACCTAATGCATATTCATAAGAGAGTGGGTAAATCTATTCCATTTATAAAGTGGGTATTCTCATGGAACAATGATTCACTGAAGGAAAGGGAATCATTCTACCATCTACATGTATTACTTAGAAGGTTCTTTCTGTGGGCTTCATGGCATAATGATGTTATATAAAGAAAGGACATTTTCTCTCAGTGGAACAATGGTTTTTATCAGTCAAATAATTTTTCTATAATCATAAAGGAATTATGTACTTGGGAATGATGAGCATTAGAATAATGGGCAGATTATTTTCCTGCTTTCAATCTTTTTTTTTTTACTTTAATTGAGCAATTCATTTTTACTCTAATTGAGTTCACTTCTTCAGTGATTTCTGAACTAATCTGTAATATCATTTATGCATTGCGCCATTTCAGGGCAAGTAACTGGATAGTTTTCTTGGTCAAACAGGAAAGAGTAGCAGCTTTTCCACTTTGCGACCAACTTTGGTGCAGCATGTGGCCCATTATGTGTGTTTGTAAAAAAAAGTCTTATTGGAACATTGACCCATCCATTCGCTTATGTATTATCTTTGATGCGTTCAAACTACAAAAAAACAGAGTTAATTGCGGCAGAGACAATATAGCCCCGAAGCCTAACGTATGTACCGTCAAGCTCTCTCAAGTAAGTTTGCCAACTCCTGAGTTATATTATAGAAGTTGGAGCTTTGAATCAGGTGTGAGTTCCATGTCAGATCTTACCTTATAACTTGTTAACTGTGTATCTTACCTTATAG
This sequence comes from Cacajao melanocephalus, assembly GCA_963573385.1. Taxonomy (NCBI): domain Eukaryota; kingdom Metazoa; phylum Chordata; class Mammalia; order Primates; family Pitheciidae; genus Cacajao; species Cacajao melanocephalus. The sequence continues at coordinate 65,303 of CAUYLG010022188.1, forward strand.
CTTGTTAACTGTGTATACTTGAGCAAATTACTTATTACACAATTCTCTGGACTTTGCTTTTCTTTTCTACAAACCTGGGATAATACTACTTATCTAGTAAGGTTTTCCTGGTGATTAAATGGCATAAAATATATAAAGTTTTTATTTATTTATTTATCTTTGAGATGGAGTCTCACTCAGTCGCCCAGGCTGGAATGCAGTGGCACAATCTCTGCTCACTGCAACCTCCACCACCCAGGTTCAAGCAGTTCTCCTACCTCAGCCCTCGAGGAGCTGTGATTACAGGTGTGTGCCATCACACCCAGCTAATTTTTTGTGTTTTTAGTAGAGATGGGGTTTCACCCAGGATGGTCTCAATCTCCTGACCTCGTGATCCACCCACCTCAGCCTCCCAAAGTGCTGGGATTACAGGCGTGAGCCACCACGCCCAGCCTAAAATATATAAAGTATTTAATACATTGCTTTGTAGATGGTAAGCATTCTGAAAAGAATATACAAAATATATGTATACATATGTATGTGTATATATATATTGGTCCATTTATTTTTCTTTTGTGTAAGATTGAAAGTTGTTACACTTTCAATGTGGTATACTCTGCGAAATAATTTGTTTACATGTTTATTGTGACTACCAATTATATACACATTATTTCTAACTCTCTGTTACTTTGATGGCCTAAATTTAACCTGGTTAGTTATTTAGGTTTTTCCCTTGCTGTAACAAAAGTTAACTGTTCAAACATTACCTTAACTTTGTTAAACATGACCCTAATTGTTTCTGGGAAATACTAAATTGATTAGATAAGAATACTTTAGTGTAGAATATCATTTTATTATTCCCTATATGTTTGTGTAATATTTGCAAAATATTACACCTTAAAGCCCTCTATGGTTAAAGTACCCTGTGATTCGTAAACCATGAAGATTTTCCTTGAAAACTTTGCCAAGATTTGAGCAGTGTCTTCTGCTTTATTTGACAAACTTTTTATCTTCTCATGAAAAGCCCATTATGACTCTGGCCTCAAATACATGTAGAATTTTCATTTTCCTCAGGGAACACAGAGGAGAGATTGTGATCCCGAGGGGTTACCTGGTAGAGGGAGAATATGGAGGCCCAGAAATCAAGGCTCTGCCTCTTGTTAGTTTGTGACCCAGTGGTCAAGTCATTGACTTTCTCTGGAGTCTCACTTTCTTAAGCTGTCAAATGAGTGTGAGACTAAATTATCCTTAAAATTCCTTCTAGTCTTGTGATTTTTAGGGAGAGTGGATGCTCTGTTTGGTTAGAGCAGACAAAACCTTGAAGATAGTCATTTTCAATTAGTAAGTACTTGGCGCGTAAATGTGAGCTTTTAGCCTGGAATCTGTCAGTCCATTAGGAGTGTAAGAATGTCTCCTAGTCCCTTGAATTTTCTTGGAATGTGGGGATGGGTGTTGGGGGGATTGAAGGGAGGAGGAAGTTACCTTTATTATACCATCCATAAAACCCATAGCTCAAGGGAGGTAAAACAGGACTGTTCTAAATCTATACAAATCATGAAAGGTAGGATGAATAGATGATACTTCATATCAAAATAGGTCAGCTAGACCTTTATAGTATAACTTTGTGGAAAGAAATTAGTATGGGACCAGGGATTAAATAGCAGATAATAAATATGTATGACATCTTATCTCCAAAAGTTGGTTAAGCTACAATAAAACTTAATTAAATAGATAAATTTTTGAACTTCAGGAGATGACAACTTCCATTTCTATAAAGAACTCTGCCACTACCATGTATATATATATAATTTTTTTTTGAGACAGATTCTCTCTCTGTTGCCAGGCTGGAGTGCAGTGGTGCAATCACACTCACTGCAGCGTTGACCTGCCAGGCTCAAGCAATCCTCCCACCTCAGCCTCCCAAGTAGCTGGGACCACAGCTGCATTCCACTACATTTGGCTTTTTTAAAAATTCGTTGTAGAGATGGGGTCTAACCAGATTGCCCAGGCTGGTCTCAAACTCCTGGACTTAAGCAATCTTCCCGCCTTGATCTCCCAAAGTGCTGAGAGCCATGGTTCCCAGCCTCGCCACTGCTTTTAGAATGGTTCTGTCATATGAGTCTCAACACAGTCCTTTGTACATAATTATTGCTTAATGTTGTATGAAAGAATAAATGCTAGCCTGGGCAACATAGCCATATTCCCATCTGTACAAAAAATTTAAAAATAAGCCAGGCATGGTGGCATGCACCTCTAGTCCCAACTACTTGGGAGGCTGAGGTGGGAGGATCACTTGAGCCCAGGAGTTTGAAGTTGTAGTGAGCTAGGATCACAGCCTTGCACTCTAGCCTGGACAGCAGAGCAAGGCCCCTATTTCTAAAAACTAAATAAATAAGTAAATGATGTTTCATGGTTATATTCAATATCAATATTAGTTGGGTATTCTAATGAATCTAATTATCTTTGTATGAGCTTATATAAACCATAATTTAGTGATAAAGATCATGGGATTTGGAGTCAATATAATTTTTATCCCCAGATCATTTCTTTATTAATCTTTCTGAAATTTATCCCTTAACTCTAATGTGGAGATGGAAGCACCTACCTCTTTGGATTATTTAGAGGACTAAGAGACATAATACATATGAAATGAAGAATATTCTCCCTACATGACCATCCTTTCCCTCATATCTTCCTATTACACAAATCTGAGTTCAGCATAAAAATTGTTTTACCTGGGCAGGCACAGTGGCTCACACCTGTAATCCCAGCACTTTAGGAGGCCGAGGTGAGTGGATCACCTGAGGTCAGGAGTTCAAGACCAGCCTGGCCAACATGGTGAAACCCTATCTCTACTAAAAATACAAAAAATTAGCCGGGTATGGTGGTACACACCTGTAATCCCAACTACTTGGAGGCTGAGACAGGAGAATTGCTTGAACCCAGAAGACGGAGGTTGCAGTGAACTGAGATTGCGCCATTGCACTCCAGCCTGGGTGATAAGAGCGAAACTCCATCTCAAAAAAAAAATTGTTTTACCTTTCAACAAAGTATAATTTTTATGGAGAACACTTCAAATTTCTCTTGATTTTTTTTTTTAAAGAAATTTCGCAAAATCTCGATGCCAGTGGGTTCTCTAGAAAAGATCATTTTGCTGAGCATTTTTCTCAGTGCTCTTGGTTTCATTCAGTCCAGATGGGGGAAACACTGATTTCTGATTCTTGAGTTTAGACAGCTATATCTCCATTGAAAGAGGCAGAGTTAAAGATGAAAGGATTGGTATCTTGTAAAATACTCAGACATTCAGATGGGAAGGAAAGGGACTGTCCATTTTAATAACGGAGACATAGGCAGGTTTATGATTCAGCTTTCAAATGAGTCTAGAAAAAGCGAGCCTAAAGTTTTCTTGTCTTTACTATCATTAATTCTGTGGAATATCTGGAACGGTACCTTTGGGTGAGTTGGTGAAAGCTACACCCTCTGGAAAGATACTGACGGGGAGGCACTCAAGATGACTTAGCGAAGTGATGGCCTTTGATCAAAGAAAAAAGGAATGTCTTTATCCTTGGACATAGTCAAATGGATTCCGTAACAACTCCCACCCACTATCTCAGCCTGGCACGCTTGTGCAATATACATACTGCACAACCAATCATGGTTGACTGTGTTACTAGATCTTTTGAAACTTAGCCATCTGACATCCTGACCGGTTTTAGCCAAGGCACAAGGCTAAGAAAGAAATGATCAGAAGAGATTCCCAGGGACCAAAATGGATAAAACTACATGTGTACTCCCAGCTCATTTGCTTTGCTTGAAAAAGAATCCCTGGCTAGATCTTATTAGCTACCAATTTGCAAATAAAATGTTGTGTTATAATTTATCATATTTTATATTCATATGAGGCAAAAATTGTATTTTGCAAAAACACTCTAGGCAGGCCTGCTGACTACAGGATCAATACATGAAAAGTATAAATATGACAGCAAAAGATATAGAAAAACTATGTAAAGCAGACAAAAGAAATATGAAACGGGACCGGGCATGGTGGCTCACTCCTGTAATCCCAGCACTTTGAGAGGCCAAGGCGGGTGGATCACCTGAGGTCACAAGTTCCAGACCCGTCCGACCAACATGGTGAAACCCCGTCTCTACTAAAAATGCAAAAATTAGATAGGTGTGGTGGCATGCGCCTGTAATCCCAGTTACTTGGGAGGCTGAGGTAGGGGAATCGCTTGAACACCTGGGAGTCAGAGGTTTCAGTTAGCTGAGATCATGCCATTGCATTCCAGCCTGGACAACAGGAGCGAAACTCTGTCTCAAACAAACAAAAAAACAAACAAAAGAAATATGAATACGGAAGTCTCCATCTGAATGCAGCCCAACATGCTGATGCTCAGACAATACCATCTGTTCTTACTGGGAAGCCTTTCCTGACTCTCTCAGTTAGAAGTGTTGTCTTCCATATTTCTTTTGGTTGGTTCCTCTATTATTTCACTTTTACTTCCACAGCCTACCATGATACTATCATTATTCATACATGGTTATTCATTATATTTATAGCCTCATGAGAATAGTCTATCTTGATTAATTTTTAATTCAACATGTCTTGTTTAATGCCTTGTACAGATGACACACTCAATAAATATTAAATGAACAAATGGATGAATACAGGATATTAAAATTATGCAGAAGGCATGTTATTTGGAGGATCTTCCATACTGACTATGTCCTCCTGTCTCTTGATAGTTTTTTCTTCTTGAAATATTCATTTCAGATACCCTGTCTAGAGTTTAGTTTTGAGTTATTTGTGCAAAGCAGTTTTTTATAGCTGACAGAGCAGAAGTAAGGCAAATCAGTCTAGATGTGAAGAGTAATTGGAACAGGTTTGTGGTGTGATACTGCCAGGTTTTGAATGAGGTGAGACTTATTTTAGCTAGTAGAAGAGTAATCGGTGATCGTTAGGGAGAATTAACTTGCTGACAAAATGCAACAGGAAGACTAATTAGAAGATATATTCTTTAGGACTAAGTTTGACTCTGAGTGAAGACACCTCAAGATAACAGCTATTCTAGAGGACAGAAGTTTATTTTATTCACATGGATAAGCCTGGAAGTGGACATTGCACAGTGTCTGGGACCTGGGCTTCTTTCATACTGTTGCACTCCCATGGGTGACCTCCATCTTCCATGTCACCTCAAAACGTCAAGAAGACACTAGCTCCAGCTATCAAGGCTGCATGCCAGCCCAACCACCAGAAAGGAAAGGAGAGAAGGGAAAGGGCAACCTTCCTCTTAAGGATATTTCTGGAAAATAGCATATAATTCTATCATTTATACTCCATTGTCCAGAGTTTAGTTATACAAATAGTTATAAAGGAGGCTGAGGAATGTTATTTTTCTTCTGGACAGACATATGCCCAGCTAAAAATATGCAGTCTATTATTGAGAAAAGGTAGAATGGATATCAAAGGACAAATTAGCAGAATTTCCACTGATAGGTTAATGATCAGCATATAACTTTTGAATCTCCCCAAAACATTATTGATAGCCTACTCTTTGCCCTACCAACAACATAACCAATCAATTAGGCACATGATTTGTATATGTATTGTATATATTCTTGCAATGAAGTAAGCTAGAGAAAAGAAAATATTAAGAAAACCATGCTGGATGTGGTGGCTCACACCTATAATCCCAGCACTTTGGGAGACTGAGGCAGATGGATTGCTTGAGATCAAGAGTTTGAGACCACCCTGGCCAACATGGTGAAATCCTGTCTCTACTAAAAATACAAAAAATTAGCTGGGTGTGGTTTCGCATGCCTGTAGTCTCACCTACTCAGGAGGCTGAGGCAGGAGAATCACTAGAACCCAGGACGCAGAGGTTGCAGTGAGCTGAGATCATGCCATTGTACTCCAGCCTGGGAGATAGAGCGAGATTCCATCTCAAAAAAAAAAAAAAAAAAAAAAAAAAACCATAAGGAAGAAAAAATATATTTACTATTCATTAAGTAGAAGTGGATCATCATAAAAGTCTTCATCTTCATCTTAATGTTGAATAGGCTGTGGAGGAGGAAGAGGTAGGTTGGTCTTGCTCTCAGGTGGCAAAGATGGAAGAAATTTTCCATATATGTGAACCCACACAGCTTGAACTTGAATTGATCAAAAATAGAAAGCAGCAGCACACATTATCCGTTTTTAAAATTTGTTTAAAATTTGCTTGCTTATACTTACCTATCCAAGTCAGAAGACAGTGGAAATTTTGGCTTGTATAGTATTTTGATTCTCTTGGAACTATTTTTAAAGCTTTAGTTGAATGTTATTTATTCCAAAGTAATGAGTTCTAGAGGTAGTATCTATTTTCTTAGTTTATTTTAGTTCACACTAAATTATATTCAAAAGCAGTATAATTTCTTTCTTTTTCTTTTTTTCTTTTTGAGATGGAGGCTCGCTCTGTCACTCAGGCTGGAGTGCAGTGGCACAATCTCAGTTCATTGCTACCTCTGCCTCCCAGGTTCAAGTCATTCTCCTGCCAGAGCCTCCCAAGTAGCTAGGACTACAGGCGTGAGCCACCACACCTGGCCTAAAAAGCAATAAAATTTCTTATGTGTTCTTGACTATTCTTAAAATAGCCAGTTAACTAAATATGTAGATTGGCAGATTAAAGCTTCCAGAAAAGATTTCCATGACACATAGAAAAGACATTTAAGGTGAGTACAGTGGCTCATGCCTGTAATCCTAGAGCTTTGGGACGCTATGATGGGAGGATTGCTTGAGGCCAGGAGTTCAAGACCAACCTAGGCAACATGGTGAGACCCCATCTCTACAAAAAAACATAAAAATTAACCAGGCATGGTGTGGCACACCTGTAGTCCTAACTACTGTGGAGGCTGAGGCAGGAGGCTCACATGGGTAACAGAGCAAGGGCTCAATTCTTTAAAAAAAAAAAAAAAGAAAGAAAGAAATTAAAAAGGTATTTAAATTCTGCTGGGCAAAGTGCTGGGGTTACTTACACCGTAATCCCAGCATTTTGGGAGGCCAAGGCAGGTGGATCACTTGAGGTCAGGAGTTCGAGACCAGCCTGCCCAACATGGAGAAACCCTGTCTCTACTAAAAATACAAAAATTAGCCAGGTGTGGTGGTGTGTGTCTGTAGTGCCTGCTACTCAGGAGGCTGAGGTGGGAGAATTTCTTGAACCTGAAAGGCGGAGGCTGCAGTGAGCCAAGATTGCACCACTGTATGCTAGCCTGGGCCCCACAGGAAGACTCTGTCTCAAAAAAAATTTTTTAAAAGCCTTTATGTGTAGAGCCAGATCTATTTTTACATTTAAGCTTTATTATTTTCTAGTTGTACCTTTTCAATCAAGCCACTTAAACTTTCTGGGTTTCAGTTAATTCATCTTCAGGACACTTGGCTAATGCCTACCTCCAAAGTCAGTTTTAGGATTAAATGAAAAAAAAAAATGTGAAAGAGCCTGGTGTAGTGTCTAAAACTCAGTGGAGTTATTTTCATTTGAATATGGTAATTAGGGTTAGTAGATGTTATTTGCATTTGAATATGGTAATTATTATCTTTAATATCTTCTGCATTCATTTGTAATTGTTTTTGATACTTCTAAGCCCAATGTTACCTAATCATTTAGTGAGCACAGTGGTTCTCAAAGTGCCATCCCCACCAACATGTCAACCAATGGAACCTGTTTTATTTTTATTCTTTGATCCCATGAGGGGAAGTGGGTAGCAGGAGGCTAAGTAGTTCAGTTGACCAGGAACAGAGTTAACCAGTGGTGGGAGAAATTGAGAAGTACAGAGAAGGCATAGCACCCACATGCAAGTGGCAAAAGTGGGATTTGAACCCACAGTCTGACTCTAGAGCCCACACTCTTAGTCACTAGGTTTTATTGCCCAGTTTAACTGAGGAGGCAGTACTTTGGCCAGTCGGAGTAGGAGAGATTTCTATCAGGAGAGTTTGAGAGAGTGAAATAGGATGATCCAGGTTCTGCAGGAGTTCTCACCTAGGAATTTATTCAGGAAGCTGTTATTATTTATGTTATTTATTTATTTTTGAGATGGAGTCTTGCTCTGTTGGCCAGGCTGGAGTACAATGGCATGATCTCTGCTCACTGCAACCTCCACCTCAGGTTCAAGCGATTCTCCTGCTTCACCTTCCTGAGTAGCTGGGACTACAGGCATACACCACCATGCCCAGCTAATTTCTGTATTTTTAGTAGAGATGAAGTTTCCCCATGTTGGCCAGGCTGGTCTTGAACTCCTGACCTCATGATCCACCCACCTCAGCCTCCCAAAGTGCTGGGATTACAGGCTTGAGCCACCACGTGTGAGAAATATTCAGTTTCTCATTCTTTGTAAGATTAATACTTGCAAATCAAGCATTACTCAGTTAATTAATGTTTACTATTTGCCATTTTATTTTTATTTAAATATACTAAATTAGGAACCATCTTTTTCTTCCTAAAATCTTGAATTTTCTAAACTTGTTTTGATAGTTGAAATATAGTTTTACTAATTTAACCTTAAACTGTCTGTAAGAGTTGAACTTTCTATTCGAGGAAAGATACCTTTCACAAGCATTCAGTATCTGCTTTTCATAGGATTGACTTGATTAGACATTAGAAAAAAAGATAAAAGTGCTAAGTACAGTTTCATCTCACCTTTTAAGGAAATGTGTGTAATTTATATGTTGCCTAAAAGACATGGTTTTATGTTAAAATATCGATTCTCTCCTTCACGATCTGATGTTCTTGGGCAGTTCATTTAATCCTTCCCAGCTTCACTGTTTCTTATTTTTAGAAAGGACCCTTGTAGTATTAAATGAGATAATTTATTTAAAGGTAACTGTCACTCAAAAGGCAACATATTTTATTAGAAATTTGAGTTTAAAGCTGAGCGCAGTGGCTCATGCCTGTAATCCCAGCACTTTGGGAGGCCAAAGCAGGTGGATCACCTGAGGTCAGAAGTTCAAGACTAGCCTGATCAACATGGAGAACCCCTGTCTCTGCCAAAAATACAAAAATTAGCTGGGCCTGGTGGCACATGCCTGTAATCCCAACTGCTTGGAAGGCTCAGGCAGGAGAATTGCTTGAACCCAGGAGGCGGAGGTTGCGGTGAGCCGAGATCATGCCATTGTGCTCCAGCCTGGGCAACAAGAGCGAAACTCCATCTCAAAAAAAAAAAAGGAAGACAGAAAGAAAAAAAAAAGACATTTGAGTTTAGAATTGCTTGTAAGAGATTTTGGATTAGTCTTAAGTATTTGTTTCCTTGCCTGATTTCCTCCTCTGCTGTTGCTTTCGCCTTTCCGTTTTGCTTGCTTTTTCCTCTCGATTTCATTCCCTCTCATTTATCTTTTATCTTGTGAGAAAAGCAATTGTTCACTGATATGCAAGATCCTGTCCAGGACCTGACTATCAGCTGCTGTCAGAGTTGGAAGATGAGACAAAAATGAGAATAGACTGGCTCCAATGTCTGAAATAATTCCTTTTCTATGTCATCATCTCAGCCTTGCCTGAAAAAAAACTCTAAGAAGATATTAAAGCCCAAGGAGGAAAGCGTTAAACCTTTCAAAAATACCAACACCAGAGAGAAAACAAGTATCTATTACCCTGTGGGAAGGGTACGAATGACAGGTGTTGTCAGCTTATTTTGACAGCCTGTGGTAGCTTTTCTGTATCTTTATTAAACTCATGTAGCTACCAGTTTTTCAGGACTTAATCTTTGCTTTGTCAGTTTCTTTAGGTGTATGGGATATAGATGCTTTCTCTTAGTGGCTTTTCTTTAGAATACATATGTGGTCTCCTTCATTCTCAGTTGTTTTGGCAAATGCAGAGCTCGATCACAACATTAGTCTTAAATACCTTTTCAAGGGTCAACTTATTTTTAAAAATCGACTCTAATTTGTTTATTTACTTTATTATGTTAAAAAATATATGTAATTTATTATCTTAACCATTTTAAGCATACAGTTTAGTAGTGTTCAGTATGTTTACATTGTTGTAAATTAGATCTCCAAAACTTTATCTTCCCGAATTGAAATTCTATACTTATAAACAATAACTCTTTGCTTTGTAAAAAAAAGTTTTGTAAGAACTCCTTTTCCCCATCCCTAGCACCTGGCAACCACCATTACAATTTCTATTTCTATGAATTTGACTACTTTAGATACTTTGTGTGAGTGGAGTCATACTGCATTGTGACTTTGTGACTGTCATTTGTGACTGCCTTATTTCACATAGCATAATTTCCTCAGAGTTCATTCATGTTGTAGTATGTGGTAGGGTTTTCTTCCTTTTAAAGGCTGCATAGTATTCCATTGTCTGTGTAGACCACATTTTGTTTCTCCATTCATCTGTTGGTGGATCTTTGAGTTGCTGCCACCTCTTGACTATTGTGAATAGTGCTGCTGTGAACATGAGTGTGCAAATACTTCTTCAAGACTTTGCTTTCAGTTATTTTAGAGACATGCCCAGAAGTAGAATTGCTGGATCATATGGTAGTTCTAATTTTTTTGAGGTATGTCCATACTCTTTTCCATAGGGGTGGTACCATTTTACAGTCTTACCAACCACGTGTAAGCATTCCAGTTTTTTCAAATCCTTGTCTACACTTGTTATTTGCTGGTTTTTTTTTGTTTTGTTTTGTTCTGTTTTTTTTGGTAGTAGCTACACTACTGGGCATGAAGTGATAGCTCATTGTGATTTTGATTTGCATTTCTGTAATTGATGCTTTCAGCATCTTTTCACATGCTTATTGGCTATTTGTATACCATGTTTAGAGAAATACCTGTTTATGTCCTTTGCCCATTTTTTAATCAGATTATTTGATTTATATTTTGTTGTTGTGGGTATTATACCCTTATCAGATAAATAATTTGCAAATATATTCTCCCAGTCTGTGGGTTGCCATTTTACTGTTTTAATTGTATGCTTTGTTTTGTTTGTTTGTCTGAGACACAGTCTCACTCTGTTGCCCAGGCTGGAGTGCAGTGGCACGATCTCTGCTCATTGCAGCCTCCACCTCCTGGGTTCAACTGATTCTCATGCCTCAACCTCCCGAGTAGCTGGGGCTACAGGCACATACTACCACACCTGGCTAATTTTGGTATTTTTAGTAGAGATGGGTTTTACTATGTTGGCCAAACTGGTCTCAAACTCCTGATCTCAAGTGATCCTCCCACCTCGGCCTCCCAAAGTGCTGGGAATACAGGCATGAGCCTGTACTTTAAGCAAATGTTTTAAATGTTGATGTGTACCATTTGTCTATTTTTTTTTTTTTATAATCTGTGCTCTTGGTGTCATATCCAAGAAACCATTACAAATCCAAAGTTATGAAGCTTGTCATCTATTTTTCCTTCTACATATGTTATATTTTGGGGTAATAGACTTACTTTCTCTCTCTTTCTTTATTTGACTTTAATTTTTAGAGCAGTATTAGGTTCAATGCAAAACTGAGCAGAAACTGGAGTTCCCAACACCCCGCCCCCAACACATGGGCAACCTCTCCACTATCAATATCCTGCACCTCAGTACATTTGATATGATCGACAAACCTATATCGACACATCATTATCACCCAGAGTTCATAATTTACATTAGACTTCACTCTTCGTATACATTCTGTATGTTTTGAAAAATTATAATGACATGTGTCTACCACATAGTGTTACACAGAATAGTTTTACTGCCCTGAAAATCCTTTGTGCTCTTCTGCTCTTCTCAGGCTGGAGTGCATTGTTGTGATCACAGCTGACTGCAGCCTCAAATGCCTGCACTCAAGTGATCCTCCCACCTCTGCCTCCCGAGTAGCTAGGATTACAGGCACATGCCACAAGCCTGGCTATTTAAAAAAATTTTTTGTAAAGGTGACGTCTTCATCTATTGCCCTGGCTGGTCTCAAGCTCCTAATGTCACACTAATGCCTGCTTTGGCCTCTCAAAGGTCTGGGATTATGGCCACTCAAGAGGTTAATTTTTAATCCAGAAATTTTGAACTATTTAGAAAATACTATCATAAAGTATTCACTGTTCAAGCTGTGGAACTATAAGATACTTCTGACTGGGTGTAGTGGCTCACGCTTGTAATCCCAGCACTTTGGGAGGCCGAGGCGGGCGGATCACAAGGTCAGGAGATCGAGACTATCCTGGCCAACATGGTGAAACCCTGTCTCTAATAACATACACAAATTAGCCAGGCGTGGTGGTGCACACCTGTAGTCCCAACTACTTGGGAGGCTGAGGCAGGAGAATCGCTTGAACCCAGGTGGTGGAGGTTGCAGTGAGCCGAGATCGCACCACTGCACTCCAGCTTTGCAACAGAGCAAGACTTTGTTCGAAAAAGAAAAAACATTTCTGAGAGTTTGTCACCTGGTTTAATACTCATTGAAGTAGAAATTTAACCAGAGTTATGTTTCCTTTCTCACAAGCAATCTTAATTAACAAAAGCCTCAAAACCACAAAACATTATTTAAGAAAATTGCCAGCTCCTTCGCATGCTTTTAGAGCATGACAGTTTTTAAAGTTTTTTTCACAGGTGTTCTTTATTTTGATCATCTTACAAATTCTGTGAGATCATTAAGGCAGGCAAGATAATTTACGTTTAACTCTTTGACCAGTCTGAGGCTGGACTAAGGTAAGTGATCTGCTCAGGATTTCATGGCTAGAAAGTAGAGTCCAGCTTCTTAACCCCAAGTCATTGTCTGTCTCCACTCTACCTGCTTGCCTCATCTTTTGGCACTGAAAATATGAATATGCTGCTAGCCTCATGCAGAGGTAAATAAGATCTTGTTAGTGACTGGTTTCTTTCCCCAACTCTTTAAAACAGTTAAGGCCAGGTATGGTGGCTCTCATCTGTAGTCCTAGCACTTTGGGAGGCCAAGGCAGAAGGATCACTGAAACCCAGAGTCTCTATCAAAAAATGTAAAAATTAGCCAGGCATGGTGGTTCATGCCTGTAGTCTCACCTACTCAGGAGGCCGAGGTAAGAAGAGCACTTGAGTCTGTGAAGTCGAGGCTGCAATGAGCCATGATCACACCACTGCACTCTAGCCTGGGTGACAGAGTGAGACCCTGTCTCAAAAAAATAAAAGAAAAAAGAAAAAACAGTGTAGACTCTGACATACTGTGGGGTGAAGTTGTTAAACAGAAATATTTGTTATTGTTTAGAATCATTTGGGTGGCCTGGTGGGATTACTCCTATAATCCCAACACTTTGGGAGGCCAAGGCAGAAGGATTGCTTGATCCCAGGAGATTGAGACCATCCTGGACAACATAGTGAGACCTTATCTATTAAAAAAAAATTATCCAGCTGCAGTGGTGAGTACCTGTAGTCCCAGCTACTTGGGAGGCTGAAGCAGAAGGATCAGTTGAGCCCGGGAGGTTGAAGCTACAGTGAGCTGTGACTGTAACACTGTACTCCAACATGGGTGACTGAGACGTTATCTCTAAATAAATAAATAAATAATTGTGAACAAAAATAATTATTTTTAGATTGAGTCTCTCTTAACTGAAATGCTTGGGACCAGAAGTGTTTCAGATTTTGGATTTTTTCAGATTTGGGGATATTTCCATATACCTAATAAGCTATATGTAGGACCCAAGCCTAAACATAAAATTCCTTTATGTTTCGTATATGCCTTCACATAGCCTGAAGGTAATTTTATACAATATTTTAAATAAATTTGTGCATGAAACAAAGTTTTGACTGTGTTTTGACTGTGACCCGTCACATGAGGACAGGTGTGGAATTTTCTGCCTGTGGCATCATGTTGGTATAGAAAAAGTTGCAGATTTTTGAGCATTTCAAAGTTTGGATTTTCAGATTAGGAATGCTCAACCTGTATTAAACAAATTATAGTATTGTTGATGTTCTTTCTCATAAAACTGTTTTTAAGGGGTCTCATGAGATTTTCTCTTGTCATTATTTAGAAGTTAAATGTTAAAACAATACTATGTATTCTGTCGCCTTGTGTCTGTTTCTTAAACTTGCATAGCCTGTTTCCTTGCTTGTGAAAGAAAAGACGACAATAATTTTAAAAAGCAAGATTATGTAATTAAAATTTGTTTGCTTGGCACTTTAAGACACTTTTTTTTTTTTGGAGACAGAATCTCGCTCCGTTGCCAGGCTGGAGTGCAGTGGCTCGATCTTGGCTCACTGCAACCTCTGCCTACTGGGTTCAAGAGATTCTCCTGCCTCAGCCTCCTGAGTAGCTGTGACTACCGGCACCACCACACCCATCTAATTTTTTTTTGCATTTTTAGTAGAGATAGGGTTTCACCATGTTGACCAGGATGGTCTCAATCTCTTGACCTCATTATCCGCCCACCTCAGCCTCCCAAAGGGATTATAGGCATGAGCCACCTTGCCCAGCCTTGTTTTGTTGGGTTTTGTTTTTGTTTTCCAGAAGGAGTTTCGCTCTTGTTGTCCAGGCTGGAGTGCAATGGCATGATCTCAGTTCACTGCAACCTTTGCCTCCTGGGTTCAAGTGATTCTCCTGCCTCAGCCTCCCGAGTAGCTGGGATTACAGGCATCCGCCACCATGCCCAGCTAATTTTGTATTTTTAGTAGAGATGAGTGTCTCCATGTTGCTCAAGCTAGTCTTGAACTCCTGACCTCAGGTGATCCACCCGTGTTGGCCTCCCAAAATGCTGGGATTACAGGTGTGATTCACCATGCCTGGGTGGGTTTTGTTTTTTTAGTTGTGAAAAATTTCAAACATTTACCAACATAAAGAGAACAGTCAGCAAATTCTCCTATATATTCTCCTAGATTCAATAATTACTAAGATTTTACTATACTTGTTTCACCTATTCCTTATACTTTATTTTTCTTTACTGAAATATTCTAAAATCATCCCCAGATAATACATCATTTTATTCATACACATGCATCTCTTAAAAATATAACTACAGGCTGGGCGTGGTGGCTCACGCCTGTAATCCCAACACTTTGGGAGGCCGAGGCAGGTGGATCACGAGGTCAGGAGTTCAAGACCAGCTTGGCCAAGATAGTGAAACTCTGTCTCTACTAAAAATACAAAAACTTAGCCAGGTGTGGTGGCGGGCACCTGTAATCCCAGCTGCTAGATGGGGCTGAGGCAGAGAATTGCTTGAATCCTGGAGGTGAAAATTGCAGTGAGCCAAGATTGCTCCACTGTACTCCAGCCCGGGGGACGGAGTGAGACTCTGTCTAAAAAAAAAAAAAAAAAAAAAAATATATATATATATATATATATCTCCAATACCATTAATTTCCCTAATAGCATAATTTTTGTTTTTTTAATATATAATCTGTAATTATATTTATTGTCTCACAATATATTTTTATGATTGGCTTGTTGAAATCAGATTCCAACAAGGTCTCACATTACAGTATTTTTTGTTTGTTTGCTTGTTGTTTTAGAGATAGAGTCTCACTCTGTTGCTCAGCCTGGAGTGCAGTGGCGTGATCATGACTTACTACATCTTCAACCTCCCAGGCTCAGGGGATTCTCCAACCTCAGCCAGCCGAGTAGCTGGGATTACAGGCATGTGCCACCACGCCCAACTAATTTTTTTGTATTTGTAGTAGAGATGGGGTTTTGCCATGTTGGCCAGGCTGATCTTGAACTCCTAGCTTCATGTAATTGTCTGGCCTCAGCCTCCCAAAGTACTGGGATTACAGGCATGAGCCACTGCACCCAGCCCAAACTGGAAATTCTTTGGATTAGTGGGTGGGTGATAAGAAATAAGATTGAAAGGTTAAAGGTTAATTGATCTTTCCCAGTGCAAAGAAAAGGAAATAATAGTAGAATTTTAAAAAACACATTAAAAAGGTTAATTGATAGATTGTTTACAGCAATAATATTTCAAGTTAGGAGTTTTGTAGAGGCATCCTGGATTCCCCCAGGGATGAAGGGTTGAGGAGAGGCTCCATTTAAGACTTTCTCGCAGATTCAACCAGAACACTTATTACAGGTGTGAGCCACCGTGCTGGCTGGTGTTACATCATTTTACATCTCTTTTTAAAAAAGAAATTTATGGTCAGGCATGGTGGCTCACACCTGTAATCACAGCACTTTAGGGGCCAAGGTGGGTGGATTACCTGAGGTCAAGAGTTTGAAACCAGTCTGACCAACATGGAGAAACCTCATCTCTACTAAAAATACAAAATTAGCCAGACATGGTGGCACATGCCTGTAATCCTAGCTACTCAGGAGGCTGAGGCAGGAGAATCACTTGAACCTGGGAGGCAGTGGTTGTGGCAAATGGAGATCACACCATTGCACTCCAGCCTGGGCAACAAGAGTGAAACTCTGTCTCTAGAAAAAAAAAAAATGTATTAGCTGGCTGCTGTGGTGAACACCTGTAGTCCCACAGCTACTCAGGAGGCTGAGGCAGGAGGATCCCTGAGGCCCGGAGTTTGAGGCTGTAGTATACTATGATGGGGCCCTGTGAACAGCCACCGCACTTGAGCCTGAGTGACATAGTAAGACTAAAAAAATTTAAAAATTTGTTAATAAAAAGAAGTTGATTGAAAAAATAAATAAATAAAAAGAAGTTGATTGAAATACATACAAACAGAAAACTGAAGTATAGTTTGCCGAATTTTCACAAAGAGCATATTCCCATGTAACCACCATCCAGGTAATGAAATAAAACATGGCTAATACCCAGAAGTCACTTTGTGCCTCCTCTGATTCACTATTTCTTCCCTCTTCTCTGAAAGTCATCTTTGTCTTATTTTCTCTGTTTATTGTTGATGTCGTTTATCTCTTACAGGAAAAGACATTTTTTCTGTTTGTTTGTACATTCATTTTCATATGCTGTTTCTTCTGATTAGTTATAGTTTCCTTCATATATTTTTACTTCTCAAATCTGAATGTACTAACTCAGAATTAAAAGTTGGTTAGTGC
Source organism: Cacajao melanocephalus (assembly GCA_963573385.1). Taxonomy (NCBI): domain Eukaryota; kingdom Metazoa; phylum Chordata; class Mammalia; order Primates; family Pitheciidae; genus Cacajao; species Cacajao melanocephalus. The sequence continues at coordinate 82,181 of CAUYLG010022188.1, forward strand.
ATAAGAAAAATTAGATTGAGATGTTTATTATACCCAATTTTTCTAAGTGAAATTGTTATATTTAATGTATACAGAGTTTTTTAAATGTTTTATGATTCCTTGTTATTTGGAAACAGATCAGATAACTAAATGTTTCTGAAATCGTATCGAGTAATTTATTCCAGTGTGTTGATAATTTGCTGTTAAAATACTGGGCAGTGGCTTGAATTAAGTTTCTTTCTTGGAGAAAGTCTCTGTTACTTAGCAACACCTACTGCATAATGGGGAAATCTTATTAGCTTTCTTGGACAAGAAAACAGCATCGATGCTTTGATAGAGAATTATGAGCAACTTGGGATTCCTTTCTTCAGAAACATTGTCCTGGGGCTAGAAAATCCATGTTTAAAACAAGCATGAGTGTTCAGCAGCGTCAGGAGACTGTCCTCTCTCCAGTTATTCTAGTTGATGTTCATTCAGAGATACTTGAATAATGCCCGGTGCCAAAAGAAGGAGTTTACTTATCTACTCATTTTATTTAGATATGGGAGGGCATCTAGGTTATTTGAAAAAGAAACTACAGCCACTAACACACTACGTAAGTGTAGGGGAAGAGAAATCTCTTTCCTTCTCATTTTAGGTTCACGGGGCTGAGCCCCTTATAACAACAAAAACAGATTAGGCTGGACGCGGTGGCTCACGCCTATAATCCCAGCACGTTGAGAGGCTGAGGCAGGCGGATCGCGAGGTCAGGAGATCGAAACCATCCTGGCCAACATGGTGAAACCCTGTTTCTAAAAATTAGCCGGGTGTTGTGGCACGCGCCTGTAATCCCAGCTACTCGGGAGGCCAAGGCAGGAGAATGGCTTGAACCTGGGAGGTGGAGGTTGCAGTGAGCTGATATTGCACCACCGCACTCCAGCCTGGCAACAGAGCGAGTCTCTGTCTCAAAAAAAAAAAAAAAAGGACAGATTAACAAAAGAAAAGCAAAGCATGCACATTTATTTAATATGTTTTACGTGACACAGGACACTTCATAAGGAAATGAAGTTCCAAGGTAACAAGCCTGTGTGGTTTTTATGTTAGATTTAAACTGAAGAACTAAGTAGTCGTGGAGAGGTAAGATTGGACAGAGGCGGCTGGGCGTGGTGGCTCACACCTGTAATCCAAGCACTTTGGAGGCCAAGGTGGGCGGATCACCTGAGGTCAGGAGTTCAAGACCAGCCTGACCAACATGGTGAAACCCCGTCTTTAAAAAAAAAAAAAAAGAAAAAAAAAAGATTGGACAGAGGCATGATCTGATGTAATAAACTAGGAGGAACTTACCAAGGTTTGTTGCTTAGATTCTTCTCTGTGTCCCTGTGTCTTCAGAGATAAGGATGTTCCCTTCCTCTGGGTGTAAGAAGGGCACCTCCCTAATGAAGGTCTTATCACCTGCTTCAGGGGAAGATCAGAGAAATCCTTCTTAGGTTTTATGACCTGCTTCATGGGAGAAGGGGTGGGAGGAGAGTTACCTTCCTGCTTCTGCTGTTGTCTCAAATGCCAAGATGCCGTATTGTGGGGAAGTGTGTCCTGAATCCCATCAAAAGTCAGTGAAAACAGCTGAGCATAGAGGCACATGCCTGTAGTCCCAGTTATTCAGGAGGCTGAGGCTGGAGGATTGCTTGAGTCCAGGAGGTCGGGGCTGCAGTGAGCCGTGATTGTGCCACTTAACTCTAGCCTGTTCTACAGAGTGAGACCCTGTCTCAAAAAAAAGAAAGTCAGCAAAAGTCTATATAAAGATGGCTGTTGTTTTTACAGATATTTCCCAGAAATACCAGATGTGGTAAGATTCTAGATCATTATAACACTTTTGATATTTTGCTGCCAAAAGCTAGTACTTATATAATTTCCACGTGCGCGCACGTGTGCACATGCATGTGTGTGTGTGTGTGTGTGTATGTGTGGTGTGCATTTTTGTATAGTAAATAAAGTATGGGTTCTTTGGATTTTATGTTTCTTAATTTTAAGGGAGAACTTCATTGGCTTCAAGTAAAAATATACTCTTGACTCCACCTCTTTAAAATAATGTATTTTCAGTGAAATTTGAATGAGTAAATTTTACGAAAACCATTCTCTATACATTTTCTTTCCACTTATCCTTTTCTCACCCCATTGGTTGCTATGGCAACGACTCCCCACAGCCCCTAGAGCAAATGCCAGGCCATGCGGGTCCCCCGCAGTGGAGCCACATGTCTGATGCTGCACAACAGTTTGTGCTGACTCAGCCATGCACAGGAGGAGTGCTACCGTTTCTCTTCAATTTTGAATTAAAAACTAAACTGGCATTGCAGTGTCTGGATTTCTCAAAAATGAAAAACCAAGTCAGTGTTCCTTCTCCCCTTGAAATTCTAGGTTCTCCTTTTATCATACTTACAAGAGAAGCAATTGCCAGGGAGATTACAGGAAACCCCAGAGATTTTGGTTGGAGGGAGCCAGCCCAGGAGGCTGAGAGGAAGGGAAATCTATTACGCAGTCAAAATAAACTTCTTATTTAATCCTGAAGCCTGACTATGGAGACAGAGATCGTGTCCATGTTAGATTAGTCTTGTGAAGGGCCTATTTAAAGGCTGCCTTAAATTTGATCTGTGTGAACTTGATGGTTGACTGTCATCATCAGCACTTTTTTCCTGGAAGAAATGACTGCACTGCATGAGAAATTCATCTGTAATTTACAAACCCAGTGGCCCTTGAGAAGCACCTGAGCACTTGTTGCAAAGATTCCTAAACCTTACCCCAGACAACCTGGCTCAGAATCTCAGCTGGTGGGGCCCAGTCAGGGTTCTGTTTTATAAGCGCCAAAGGTGGTATTTAAGTAGTATAAGGGAGAAAGTTTTATTTTTTCCTCACCCCTTGCAAGGTTCATAGCTAGCTGAGAACCTTATAACAAAAAACAGATTAACAAGAGAAAAGCATAATAAATGTGTTTAACCAAAATTTTATACAACACAGGAGCCTTCAGAAAGGAAGATCCCAAGACCCAGGGAAAACTGTGGTTTTATGGACAGTCGTGCAGAAGTGTGTCTGGAAGATGAAAGGGTATGATCTGTGGTGTGAAAGTCAGGAGAACTCAGCAGAGCCTGTTTGTTGAGATTATTACACAACTCTGTGTGCTATTCCCTTCCTCTGGGTATAGGGCAGGACACCTGTCACATACACATCTGCAGGGGAGAATGGAGGGAGGTCAGAGAGAGACCTTCCTAGGTTTTTGTGGCCTGCTTCTGGGAAGTGGGGACAGGGGGCTTTCTAGTTTCTGTGGCCCACGTCAGGAGAGAGGGGGTAGGAGAAGGTCAGAACACATATTCCTGCTTCTGTGGTTTTCTTAGTTTCCTTCATTGTAAAATACTAAGTCTGCCAAGGTGCTGCATTTTGGGGTATTGTGTTTTGAATCCTGACAATAGCAATAAATCTAAGCCTGACAAATAATCTAAGGAGGTAGGCCTGGGAACCATTGTTTCAGCTCTGAAGGGAACTTACTATCTAAAATTTCTACTGGTTGAAGAGATAGCTGTGGTGTGATGAACAGGTCACAAGCACTTAGATTCAGCAGAACTGACCCTGACATCAGTCAGGTCACCTCAGTTCTCTAAGTATCAGTCAACTCATCTGCAAATGGAGGCATTTGTGAAAGTGTGGGGAGGAATTAATGACACGGTCAGCTGTGAAATGTCTCTTTCATAGAAGGAGGTATTATGACCACCTGAGGATTCTGAAGATAGCTTCTGAAAACTGAGGAAGAAATTCGAAGGCATTTTATCGTTCCCTTAAAATGATATTGGAGAAATTATACATGATTTGTTAGAGAAAAAAACTGAACTGTATGCTAGGAGAATTTATAACACTTTTGATATTTTATTGCCAAAAACTAGTACTGATATAATTTATGTGTGTGTGGTATGTATTTTTGTATGGCAAACAAAATATGGGTTCTTTGGTTTTTCTGTGTCTTAATTTTAAGAGAACTTCATTGGCTTCAAGTATTAGGTTGGTGTAAAAGTCATTGTGTTTTTTTTCATTACTTTTATTTGGCAAAAATCACAGTGACTTTTGCACCAACCTAATAAAAGCACACTCTTTACTCCACCTCTTTAATCTACAGTTTCTAGCTATAAATTAGCTTCATAACCTTATATGAGATTTTCATTCTTTGTCTTATTTATCAAATGGAGAAGGTAAGGGTGGGTGACTGTAAAAGAAAGTCCATGATTTCTTAGTTCATTTTGCCTGAATTAAAAGTCTCTGATTTCATGATATGGTGAAAACATAGCAATTAATGTTTCTGAAGAGTTGGACCTGTTATCTTTTAAACTCCATCTAACCCTGAGTTTAAAATCATAGGATACCTCAAATTCTGAAGCCTGAAAATGTTAATGAAAATTCAACAGAAGTATATGTGTTACAGAGCACTTGTCACTTTTATTCTCTTATTATTACGCTTCCTGTTTTATGAGGCACTGAAAAAAATGATTACCTATAAGTCTTTTTGCTTGTCAACTTTCTTCAGTTTGATAGAGTGGGTTTTAAAAGATAATGTGTGCATACTAATTTACTTTTCTAGTAGTACTACCAGATTTTAATTTTGAATACAGATTTAAAGAGGAAACTGTTTTCCTTCTTTTAACTGAAGAGATAATTGTCTTTGGGAAAAAAATTGTATATGTCTAAAACTTTTAGATTTCCAATCACTTTTATGTAGCATTGTTTCAGGCAGTGCTGGAACAGTGTGTCCTAGCAACTGAAGAGAATCTTCAAAATCACTCACTTCTGTTTTCAATAGGTTTAGATGGACTGCCTAACATAAGCCAGACACTGCTGTGGGTATAGAAGACTGCAGAGAGTTGGATGGACAAGGAGGAGCTCATGGAGTTTACATTCTAGGGGAGGGACATCAAAGGAAATAAGGAATCTAAAAAGATACTTTCATCTAGGATCGTGAAAATAGATGGACAGAACTGGAGACAAGGTCTTGCTCTGTCACCCAGGCTGGAATGTAGTGGTGCGAGCGCAGCTCACTGCAACCTCCATCTCCTGGGTTCAAGTGATTCTCCTGCCTCAGCCTCCAGAGTAGCTGGGGTTACAGGCGTGCGTCACCATGCCCAGCTAAGTTTTGTATTTTCAGTAGACACAGGGTTTCACTGTGTTGGCCAGGCTGGTCTCAGACTTCTGACCTCGCTGGTGATCTGCCTGCCTCAGCCTCCCAAAGTGCTGGGATTACAGGCGTGAGCCACTGTGCCCCGCCTAAGTATGCTCAATTCCTTAATGTTTCAGGGTTGGCATTTTTTGGCTGAGTTTTATTCTGTCGAGCTTATTTTATTCTCCCACAAAAAGAGAAAACAATAAAAAGAAATTAAGGAAAGCTGAATATCTCATTTGTTAGCATTTAGGCAAATAAAGTCAGAACAAGCTAGATGCAGGATTATTGGAAATGTCAGCCAAAATGAGGCCTTGGCACAATGCAGTAGAAAGTGTAGCTGACCAGTGGGTTGAGATGGGCTAGAGTGTCTATACTATTCAGTATAGTTTGCAGTTATTAGTTGTTTTTCCTAACTACACACTAAAATAAGTGGGTAACTTCAGCTGCTGGCATTTTTCTTAATGCTCTTCTCTCTCTGAATTATAGCTAGTCATATGCATGCTTGTCTCCAGTGATAGAGTTTGAGGTCCTTGAAAACAAATTCAGTATTGTATTCCTTCTGTATCACAAGCCTGGCCTGAATTTGGATTCAATTCATATTAGTTCATTGAATAAATAAGATTATAGTAGGGTCGCAGAAAAGCATTGACTAGAAAAATGAAGCTGCTGGTTTTGGCTGGGTACGGTGGCTCATGCCTATAATCCCAGCACTTTGGGAGGCTGAGGGGGTGGATCATGAGGTCAAGAGGTTGAGACCAGCCTGGCCAACATGGTGAAACCCCTTATCTACTAAAAATACAAAAATTAGCTGGGCCTGGTGGCACACTTCAGTAGTCCCAGTTACTTGTGAGGCTGAGGCAGGAGAATCGCTTGAACCCAGGAGGCAAAGGTTGCAGTGAGCCAAGATTGTGCCACTGCACTCCAGCCTGGTGACAGAGCGAGACATTGTCTCAAAAAAAGAAAGCTGCTGGTTTCAAAAGTCAGAATAATAAATCTATAACTTAGTCCCTCAGTGGGATATTGATAAGGGAATCAATTTTTTGGCCACCAATAGGGTTCTTTTTAAAATTGTGGTAAAATATACATAACAAAATTTACTGTTTTAACCATCTTTAATGTATTATTCAGTGTTAAATACATTCATATTGTACAACCATCCATCTCCAGAACTTCTTTATTTTCTCTAACAGAAACTACAGAAAGGGTTTTTTTTGTTTGTTTTTTTGTTTTTTTGTTTTTTTTTAAGATGGGGTTTCACCATGATGGCCAGGCTGGTCTTGAACTCCTGACCTCAGGTGATCCACCCACCTCAGCCTCCCAAAGTGCTAAGATTACAGGCGTGAGCCACCGCGCCCGGCCCAGAAAGGGTTTTGATTCTACACTTGACTAGCACATGATTGGAAAGCTGTTCCAGTGGCCCCCCTGTGATGGGACACACACTTGATCTAGTGGTGGCATTTCTCTGCACCTGCAGATATTCCAAGGGTCTCCCAATTACCTCAGAGAAGAGGCTCTGGGGGAGAACTATGTTAGCCCTTGCTCTGATGGTTCCACTGGAGGGCTGTGTGGCTTTTCTTCATGCCATCATGGGGGAAGCTGCTTTCTTTCCTAAGTCTCCATTTCCCTCAAAACAAGCAAAAGTTAAGTAGAAAACAGTAGCTTTGTCACCTACTTAAGACTAACTTAAAACCTCAACATAACTAAATCATGGAGACAAAAATCGTGAGATTTGTTTCTCCTAACATTATTTGGACGACTTGCATCTCCCAGGCATTTTTAGAAAACATCCACTTTTAAAGTAACCCCATTTTACTTAAGAAATCTGGGGTTCATAGAGGTTTAGTAATTGGTCCAAGGAATCAGAGATGTTAAGTGCCTCAGCTAGTGTTTGAACTTGATTCTGACCCTAACCCTTGCTCTTTCTATTCTGCCACAAGAATGTGTGATGCCTCAGGGCTGGCATTACAGGCATGAGCCACCGTGCCCAGCCTCATTTCCATTTCTTTAATAGCTATTAGTTCATTACAGTTTTACATTTATTCTTGCACTAAATATTGTGTTTTAATTTTTTTGAGAAATTATATCTACATCATATAGATTTTACAATGTACCAACTCATAGTTTGTATTCATGTACTGTCCATAATTTTTTTTGGATAAACCTGTCTGCAGTTATTTTTCTCTCTTAGTTCTGCAATTTATTTTTATTTATTTATTTTTAGAGATGGGGCCTCAGTCTGTTGCCTAGGCTAAAATGTGTAGTACAATCACAGCTCACTATAGCTTTGAACTCCTGGACTTGTGATCCTCCCGCCTCAACCTCCAGAGTAGCCAAAATTATAGGTGCATGCCACTATGCCAGGCTAAATTTTTAAGTGTTTTGTACAGACAGGGTCTTGCTATGTTGCCCAGACTTGTCTCAAAGTCCTGGGTTCAAGCAGTCCTCCCAAAATGCTGGATTACAAGCATAAGCCACTGTATCCAGCTTTGTAATTTATTTTTATCATCTATTTCTTCTCGTTAAGTTTTTGAAGAGCCTATCTTACTCGTGTTTTCCAAAAAGCAGGTTTAAATTTCATTGACCTTCCCATGTTATTTTTGTTTTGTTTTGTTTGGTGGTGATAGTTCTGTATTCATTCATTTGTAGATGCCCTTATCTTTGCCATTTTCTCTCCTCTTATTTCTTTGCATTTGTTACGTAGTTCTTTTTCCAACTTCTTGGTTATAATGCTTTTTTTTTAAACTTGTTTTCTGGTAAATTCTTCAAAATTATAAATTGCCTTCTAAGTTCTGCTTTAGCTGTGTCTCTCAAGTTTGACATCTAGAATTATAATTTTTATTCAATTGTGAATACTGTATTTCTTAATTTACTGTTTAAAATCTTGGGTTTTTTGCTAACATTAATTTATGTTTAAGCACCTATCTTTTTATTGTTATTTTATAATGTTTTTCTTTTATTGCACTATATTTCAAGAGCACAGCCTGTGTCATATTCAGTCTTTGAGAGGTACTGAAGTTTCCTTTACGGCCCAATATGCAGTCTGTTTCGGTACTTGATCTGTGTGTGATTTGCAAAAAATGTATATTTTGTGTCTGTCAGTTGTAGAGTTCTCTTAGGTCTACTATTTTCAGGTATTGTCTTGTGAAAATCATCAACATCTTTTTTTGTTTTAAAAAAAGATGCCTTATTTTCTGAGACAGGTGTGTGAAAATTGGTGTTGCGTGTTGTTCTCTTAGCTGTGATATTATTTCTTAACCATCTTACCCTATAGGTCCAATAAACAAAGCAGATGAGAGCATAAGTGATCTGGTTGAATCTGGGAGAAAAGATCTTAAATGGAGCCTCCTCTCAACTCCCCATTCCTGGAGGACTCTATGGCGCCTCTGTAGAACCCCTAAAATGGAATATTATCGCTGTAAACAACCTATCAGTTAACTTTTAACCTTTCACTCTTATTTCTAATCACACACCCACTAATCCAAAGAGTTTCCAGTGTGCAGCCAATAGCTACTCAGGTTCTCCTCCTCATCCCACCTGCATTTTCCTCTTGCCATTTCACCCTGCAAGATTCTTCTTCCCATAATCAAATTCTATACCTTACTCAAGACTCTGCTTCAATTTTGCTAATTTCAAAAAATCTTTTCTAGCCATATCCATTATTGGAATTCTAAAAGCAATTACTAGGGACGGGCAAGATGGCTCATGCCTGTAATCCCAGCACTTTAAGAGGCCGAGGTGGGAAGATCACCTGTGGTCAAGATTTTGAGACCAGCTGGCCCACATGGTGAAACCCCTTCTCTTCTAAAAATACAAAAATTAGCTGGGCCTGGTGGTTCACGCCTGTGATCCCAGCTACTCAGGAGGCTGAGGCAGGAGAATCACTTGAACCTGGGAGGCGGAGGTTGCTGTGACCCAAGACTGCACCACAGCACTCTAGCCTGGGTGACAGAGAGAGACTTGGTCTGAAAAAATAAAATAAAATAAAAGTAATTACTGGTAGCACAATTAATTTAGTATTTATTCCCTGATCTAATTAATAAATTAGTATTTATTCAGTGACCAGCAGTCATAATGATTGGGGATTTAAAAAATAATTGTAGTCGTTTAATATTTGTTGTGTTTACTTTGCTTCTTCTCTTATGCTGTGTGGGTGTCTTTAGTGTAATGTGCGTCTTGCATGTCTCTGTTCATTCAAGTACCCACACAGCATCTCGTTCTTGGTTGCCGACCAGCAAAAATGTCTGGTATTTATTCCCTTCAATGTTAATATGACTTGACTTTTCCTATATAGTTGACAGTTTTGTGATCTTGCAAGTCCTTCATTTTACTGGATTTTGCTAAGTGTGTTCATTGTTATTAGTAACAAGCTTTGTTCAGTGAGAGTCCTTTAAGATTCTCTTCAAAATTCTTGAAATGCATATTTATTTTCTTTCTAAAATAAGCCCCCCTTGTGCTTTATTCTTTTATTATAAATGTATGCATAAAGTTATTTTTGCGAGTCTAAATTTACTCACTTATAAAGCAGTGTTTTTTACGTCTGGTAAAGTGATGGAGTGGACGCGGCTGTCTTGTTCTCTACTCTACCTTAAGATGGACGATTTGACTTGAGCTTTTAATTTGCGAGATTCCCTCCTAAGGACAGCAAATGTAATATAAGTGAAGCATTAGAATGAGCATTTAGAGTTCCAAGAGGGGTCAGGCCAGGTGCGGTGGCTCACGCCTGTAATCTGCAAGGCTGAGACGAGTGGATCTTGAGGCCAGCCTGGCCAACATGGGGAAACCCTGTGTCTACTAAAAATACAAAAAATTAGCCGGGCATGGTGACAGGCACCTGTAATCCCAGCTACTTGGGAGGTTGAGGCAGGAGAATCACTTGAGCCCAGGAGGCAGAGGTTGCAGTGAGCTGAGGTTGTGCCATTGCACTCTAGCCTGGGCAACAGAGTAAGACTCCGTCTCAAAAAAAAAAAAAAGAAGAGTTCCAAGCAGGTCACAATCCACAATCTACTAATTTATTATTTAAAAGTTGATGAGATGATTGCTTCCAGCCATGGTAGTAGGCATGAAGCCTTTGAGTGTGGCAGCACACCTGGCCTGATCTTGTGCTGTGTGGGGTACAGGGCATGCTTAAAGCAGTACCATCCTCACACTGATTTGTCAGTGTGATTTTGCTGCACAGAACCAACACAAGTGAAACATAACCAGCCATCTCCTAAAACAGATCCTTTTTACCCTGACATCGAGGTAGCAAAGTGAGACAGAAAATGGAATAAGAGAAATAGAGAACACCTATAAACTATGAGCTACTAAGCCCTTTAACATGTATGTTGTTCAATTTTCCCAACATCCATGAAGTGAACAGTAACAGTTTACAGATGAAGAAGTGAAATTACATAGAGATAAAACAATGTGTTCATTGTTAGATATTGAGTAAGTGGTAGATTTGTAGAATGAATTCAAATATGACCGCTAAACCAACACCCTTAATTTCTCTTGCTTTTGCTCCATAACCCAGTGTTATTTTGTACCTTTTGTATTAATATATATTAATGTAATTATTTAGAATTAATTGTTGATTTTCTTTCTTACTGGACCGTAAGTCCTAAGAGTAGAAACCATGATTGTTTTGTTCAGTGTTACATCTCTAAGACCAAACACTTTGCTTGTCTTACAGCTGGTGCTCAGTTAATATTTTTGTTTCTCTTTTTAGTGCGGGTGGTTTGGGGCAGATAGGAAGGGGACCGTGGTTCCTACCACTTTGTGTTGATTGACTTAGGTAAGAAAAGAATCCATGGAAAGTCTAGGCCAGTGTGAACCTGAACAATCAGAAGGTTTTATGAGTGAGTTAAACGTCTTAGGAGTAAATAAAATAATTTTTAATTGTAACCTACATCTAAGGCCATGCACGACCTTCAGTACCTTCATTCTCAAAAAGGAAGTATTATAGGGCTTGGCACAGTGCCACATACCTGTAGTTCCAGCAACTTGGGAGGCTGAGGTAAGAGCATCACTTGAGCCCAGGAGTTGGAAGCTGTAGTATGCTACGGTCGTGCCTGTGAATAGCCACTGGAGCACTCCAGTCTGGGCAGTATAGCAAGACTCTGTCTCTTAAAAAACAAAAAAGGTTAGCCAGGCACGGTGGCTTATGCCTGTAATCCCAGCACTTTGGGAGGCTGAGGCAGGCAGATCACCTGAGGTCAGGAGTTTGAAGCCAGCCTGGCCAACATGGTGAAACCCCGTCTCTACTACAAATACAAAAATTAGCTGGGTGTGGTGGTGGGCACCTGTAATCCCAGCTACTTGGGAGGCTGAGACAGGAGAATTGCTTGAACCTGGGAGGTGGAAGTTGCAGTGAGCCGGAATCACGGCAGTACACTCCAGCCTAGGGCCAGGCGCGGTGCTCACGCCTGTAATCTCAGCACTTTGGGAGGCTGAGGTGGCCGGATCACCTGAGGTCAGGAGTTTGATACCAGCCTGGCCAACATGGTGAAACCCCGTCTCTACTAAAAATACAAAAAAATTAGCTGGGCTTAGTGGTGGACGCCTGTCATCTCAGCTACTCGGAAGGCAGAGGCAGGAGAATCGCTTGAACCCGAGAGGAGTAGGTTGCAGTGAGCCAAGCGCTCTGTCCTGGGCAACAAGAATGGAACTCCATCTCAAAAAAAAAAAAAAGAATTGATACCATGGTTGAGAAATTACAGTGAGGATGGGGAAATGCTGACATCTCAATAATACAGATCCAGCTACTCTATTTAATTTTTAAAACATTCTTTTAATAGAAAAAATCAGACAAAGATATGCAGATCTGCCTGGAGAACTGCACATTATTGAACTTGAAAAGGATAAGAATGGACTTGGACTCAGCCTTGCTGGCAATAAAGACAGATCACGCATGAGCATATTTGTGGTGGGAATTAACCCGGGAGGACCTGCTGCAACAGATGGACGAATGCACGTTGGAGATGAGCTCTTAGAGGTAAGAAGCATATGTTTCTAATTTCTCTTTTGGTGAAGTGGATGGGTGCAGTGGTTGTTATACAGGAAAATGAGGGGAAAGGAAAATGATGTCAAATTATATTTCCTTCAACTATTTAAAATCATTTTTTGAAGCAATAACAGAAGTCAAACTGTTGCTTGCAAATGTTATTTGCTGCTTAAGACTAATGTCACAGAATATTTTAGAAGTTCTTAAGTAAAATATCATGGAAACATATTAAAACCATAGGGTTTTTTTTTTAATATCAATTTTAAGATATGCAAAATTAATTTGGTTGTGTATTAACCTAATTTTTTAGTATTTCTTAAAATTATTTTTGGGTTTAAATTAACCAGAAGTGTAACTGTTGTTGTTTTTCAGGTTTTTTTTAGGGGGTGGGGGGAAGATGTTAGAGCCAACAAGAGCCTGTGAAATCTCAAAAATAATAGTTAATGTCTGTAAAGTTCAGGAGGTGGGTTAAGGCTACATAGGTTCTTTCTTTAGGAATTGAATAGACAAAAGAGAAGCTAAGAAGATGACTGATCCTCTTTTAATTACTCCAGATAATTTCGTTAATAATCTGAAAAGGTTATTCTTATTCTTCTACACTTAAACTCAAGGTATCTGTTCTGAGTATATCTTAGTTTGATACTCATTTCGTTGTTCATTCACCCATTCTTTCAGCTAACACTTTTGAGTGTCTATTAGGACTAGAGACAGAAAAAGAGATGAATACATCCAGTTCCTTCATTAGGATAGCTCACAGCCTAGGGGAAGAAAACAAACATGAAAATATATTTATCCTACAAAGTGAGAAATGCAGTAGTAATGATGATGATGATGACAGTAACAGCTAACACATACCTGGTACCAAACACAACAACCTCTTTTACTGGTGAGATCACAAAGTAAATGATGGCATTAGGATTCAATGGCAGGCAGTTTGACTTGTAGCTCTTTGTAAGCCATTGTGCTTTAAGGCCTATTTGATAACATGCTCCAACTTTAGGACATTTAGGGGAGCTAAATCATGGAGACATCAAGCGTTAGACTGCTTAGTTGAAATGAAGGCTTACTGATTTTGCATTTTACAATTTCCTCTTCAGACTCTGACTCAGAATTTACAGTCATCTGTAATTTTATTTGCCTAATAATAACTACTGCCACAGCTGGCCAGGTGCAACAGAAAGACCATCACGATCAACTCTTTCTTCCAAACCCTGGTTGCTTCTCCCCAGTTAAAACCTGTTTCTGCAGAGAAGTCACTTCCGGGATTACTTTTCTTTTCTGGTTCTTTTATAATACAGCATCATGAATGGGACACACATTGGGTAGTAACACTGACTAGCATGATCATTACATAAATAAAGTCAAAGATGACCTTATGTATTGACCAATATTATTCATTCATTGCTTCAGTCTATTTCCTTTGGCTTATGTTTAGAGACTTCCTCAGAGATGAGACAAAAGAGATGGCGGTGGTAAAAATGATGAAAGTAAGAGCAAATGTGTACTCAGTTATTACTAGCACTGCACCTATGCATTGTACATATTTGTATTCAGTATTCTTAAGAATGCTTTATGGTAACAACTATTATTATCTCCATTTTATGGATTAGAAACTGGGTAAGTAACATACCTAGTATCACAGAACTAAGTGACTAAGTTTAGTTAAGAACCCAGGCTTGCCAGACTCCAAGACCTGGGTTACAGCCACTGAGGTACACCGTGCTCCTCATGGGACTTCTTTAACCAACTCAGTTTGTTTAGATTCAGGAGATTCCTCATTTTTTTGCTCTAGTCTTTAGGGAATCGTGTATATTAAGTCACTCTGTTGTGTTATACATATCTAGACAGAGATCTCCTGTCTTGCTTGGTATATGGAAACACTCCAAAGGCTATAATTTGGAATATGAAGATTCTCGTTCCATTCTCTCTACCTTATTAAGACTGAAGATGGAATGTCCTATGGTATCCAGACCAACAGCAGCACTGGTATTTTATTTCTCTGTCTGGCATTTTATTAGATAATGGTAACAAATGAGCTGTGGCTGCAGAGTAATGAGAGTGTTTAAAGGTCAGACACAAAATTCAGCACTATGTATGTGGCAGCAAGCCCGGGACTTGGAAGACCTACTGTAACTTGTCTCAATTCTTTTGGTTATTAGTTGTATTTCAGAAGTTGCTCAGCATAGCGTATGTAAGAGGTAAAGAGTTTTCCTTTTCTTAGACGACAGAACATCAACTGACATCAAATGTGTGACGATTGTCCCCCACATACCAAGCAATTCTCCAGCTGACACCAATTGAGTATCCCATGATTCACTTCAATTCTGACACTAGCTGCCTGGAGACAGTGTTAGATCCCGCAAGTTAAGAGTTCAGTTCCACAACACTGTCTCCCACCACTTTAGAGACCATTTGCAATCCCAGGTTATGACCTGAACTTCTGACCAACCAGCTCTAAATTGGGAGTTCCCATGAGCCCCTACTCAGGTTTGATTAATTTCCTAGCATGGCTCACAGAAGTCAGGGAAACAACTTACTTGTATTTATTCATAAAGGAAGTTAGGAAGGATACAGGTGAACATCCAGATGAAGAGAGATACAGGATGAGGTGTAAGTGAAGGGGAGGGCAGAGTTTCCATGCCCTGCCTGAATGTGCTACCCTCAGACAGGTCCGCATGTTCAGTAAGCCGAGAGATCTTCAAACCCCGTAGTTCAAGGGTTTTTAATGAAGGCTTCATCATGTGGGCATGAGCAATTATTACCTCATTCTCCTTGGGGTTGGAACTGAACATCCAAGCTTTTAGCCATAGTTTGTTCCTTCTGGCAATTATCTCCCATTCAAGAACTCACCAGATGTTGCCTCATTAGAACAAAAGACACTCTCGTTGCCCAAGGAATTTCAAGGAATTAGGAGCTCTGTGTCAGGAACCCAGATCAGAGATCAAATATTAAACCCAAAGATGTATCTAGCACCCCTGTTGCACAGGAAATTACAAGGGTTTTAGGAGCTCTGTGCCAGAAACTGCAAGCAGAGAACAAATAATGTATTTCTGATTATATCACAATAGCACAGCATGGTGAATAGTTAACTGTTAATTAAAACAGACTATCACCCCCTTAGAAACTTCAGATATCTGTTTGCTAAGCTACAGTCTGGAAGAGCTATGCTGGATGAAAAATAAGAACATTTTGCTTTATTGGACTCGTATTCTTTCCTTTGACTTTCTGAATTTGGCCCTTTCATTGCAATTCGGCAACTTCATCTTCATTCAGAGATGGAAAGAGCAAGAAGATTAACCATACCAATAACTTAACTCCCCACTACACCACAAAGATTCTCTAGTTAAAAAAAAAAAAAAAAAAAGATAATGAGGCTGGGTGAGGTGGCTCCCATCTGTAATCCCAGCACTTTGGGAGGCCGAGGCAGGCGGATAACCTGAGGTCGGGAGTTTGAGACTAGCCTGACTAACATGGAGAAACCCCGTCTGTACTAAAAATACAAAATTAGCTGGGTGTGGTGGTGCATACCTGTAATCCCGGCTACTTGGGAGGCTGAGGCAGGAGAATCATTTGAACCCGGGAGGCAGAGGTTTCGGTGAGTCCAGATCGTGCCATTGCGCTCCAGCCTGGGCAACAAGAACAAAACTCCGCCTCAAAAAGAAAAAAAAGAAAGAAAAAGAAAAGGAACACAAATATGTTGGAATATAGATTCTGGCATCATGTATCTTTGGCTAATTGTTTATCTTCTGTAAGCCTCAGCTGCCTCCTTTTTCAAATGGAGATTATTAATTCATTCAGCAAATATCTTACTGTGCATCTGTCATATAGCAGGGACTGTCTGAACAAAGTGTAGATTCTTCATTGAAGAATAAAATACATAATAGCTGCCCTCAGAGAGCATCCAATCTAGTGATTGTAGAGTATCAACCTCAGAGGATAGTGTGGGAATTAATAACAGTATCTGGTACATAGTAATACCTTAATATATTTCAGATTATTTTGATTTTATTCATTTTTTTTTCAGATTTGTATAGCTCAGTTCTTTTTAGTTTGTTTATATTAATGCCTTTGTTTCTGAAAGTATGTCCTATAAGGAAGTCATCTTTTATTCCTTGATAGCTCCATGCAACATCCTGAAGAGCTAGGAGAATGGAAAAATGCATATACAGGATTCTTTTTTTTTTTTGTCCAAGACAGAGTTTCACTCTTGTTGCCCAGGCTGAAGTGCAATGGCGCCATCTTAGCTCACTGCAACCTCCACCTCCTGGGTTCAAGTGATTCTCCTGCCTCAACCTCCCACATAGCTGGGCTTACAGGTTCATACCACCATACCCCACTAATTTTTTGTATTTAGTAAAGATGGGGTTTCACCATATTGGTCAGGCTGGTCTTGAACTCCTAACCTCAGGTGGTCCACCTGCCTTGGCCTCCCAAAGTGGTGGGATTACAGGCATGAGCCACCGTGCCCAGCCCATATACAGGATTCTTAAGCATTTATAACCCATCTTCTCGCTGGACTTTTTGGGCTTTAGGCCAGGGATAATAGAGAGCTAAATTCATGTGGGAAACATTTCCCTGATTTCTTTTTATAGCTCAGAAAAATGTTCAATTATTACTCTATGATATGTGAAGAATTTGTATGTGGTATAATATTGAATCCAATGTGTTTTTTTTACTTTCTTTTTTTTCCTGATTTGTTCCACTTTTGAAGCAATCCAATGTACTTTTAAGCAGAGTATAGGAAATTGAGTTAATGATGAGTACCAAGAAAGCTAAAGCCAGTGTTATAATAGCTGTTCTTTGGATATTGCAGTGTAGTAGATTGTAGGAGTATACTGCATTATATAGGAATCATTTGCAAGTGACCTTTTAGATTGATACCTTTTGGGTTTCTGAGTTAGAGCAAATCATGAGCGGTTGCTTCCCGCCCTCCCCCGACACTGTGTTTATTTTTATGGTCTCTCCCCTCAATTGAAGTGAAGTGCTCCGTGTCATTATTTTTATAACGTTGTTATTTGTGCGTATTATTTATTGTTATTGTTTTGTCACTATGGTGTGGCATTGCTCACAGCCTCCTTTCATTTATACTTGATCTTCATTCCTTTAGAGCCTTATATGAGGCTCATTTATAGAAAATGGCAAAAAGAGTGGTGAAGCATACATTGTGTCTTCTTTGATGCCAGAAACTCAGCTTCTCTTTGAGAGTCTTGTCCATGATAGATTTTTGGTGTGACGCTTGCTAACAGTTTTGTTGCTGCGGGACTGCACCGTTACAGTGGGAGAGCAGTCAGAAAATTCTCTCCATCGATGGCTTGGTTCACATACAAAGAAATTTTACTTTAAATCTTTAAAAGACAATGTGATGAAATCTCAGCTTCTTTACCCTTTACTTCCATGCTAGTAAGAGGGTTACTGGATTAATTTTAAAAGGCATTAATATAATTACCATGTAGACTGGAATGAAACTGATGCTAGAGTATTGGCTTTCCCAAAGCAATTAGTCCTGGAAAATGCACAGGCCTGGGCTTGGGGCTCTCATTTGAGTATAGGATTCATTTATAATCTTCCCTACGGTGCAAATGTGGGGGAAAAAAGAGTTGATAGTACTGTGCAGGGAATTAGAGTGATTTGTCAGGTTCCAGAAGCAGCCAGAAGGAACAGAGTGGGTGGCACAAGAAGTACATAATTGATTGGGCTAGTGTCTTGAGCTGTGTTTTGTCTGGTCCCCAAGCCCTCTGAGATAGGGAAAGTATCCTGTACATTCCCTTTGTATCTACCTGAAGGACAGCCCAAGTGAAATCCTGTCATTTTGCATATGTACAAAATGATATTTTAAAACCATGAAAAATCAAAAGCGTGGGTGGGTCCCATATTTGCCCCGGATAAAGACAGAGAGCTACAGGTAATCTCAGATCTCAGTGTCCAGCAATACTTATTTTATAAGAGAAAAAACTGAAACCATAAAAGTTAAATGGCTGGCCCAGGTATACATGCAGCTGCTTCATGGAAAACTCCTGCCAGATACCCTTCCCATCACCACTGTCTCAGCAGTTTGTCTATCCCTGACTCTCTGCTTGCTGCCAGTGAATTATTTTTGAAATCTTTTAGAAAACTTAGATGAGTTTGGATGTACAGTACAGTAGTTAATAAGTCACTAACCTTTGTGTATATATGGATAAGATTACTTATAATTTATAGTTAGAAGCTTCTGTCATCTGGATTGGCGCTTTTAGATTACCATGCCTGGATGCAATTTTATGAAGTGTGTTTCTTAATGCAATAAATATGCCCTCAGAGACCTCATATAATAAAATGTCCCATTATAGAAACAGTAATTTGAGGAACAAGAAAACAAGAAGAAGAACAAAGAATTAAAAATTGCCAGAAAATAACTTTTCCTGTAGCTTCATTAATAGAGATAGGTTCTTCTTTTCTTTTCTTTCTTTTCTTTCTTTTTTTTTTTTTTTTTTTTTTTGAGATGAGATGGAGTCTTGTTCTGTCTCCCAGTGGCATGATCTACGGTCACTACAACCTCCGCCTCCCGAGTTCAAGTTATTCTTGTGCCTCAGCCTCTCAGTTAGCTAGGATTACAGGTGCACACCACTATGTCCGGCTAATTTTTGTATTTTTAGTGGAGGCAGGGTTTCACCATATTGGCCAGTCTAGTCTCAAACTGACCTCAAGTGATCCGCCCGCCTTGGCCTCCCAAAGTGCTGGGATTACACAAGTGAGCCACTGCACCTGGCCAGAGATAGGTTCTTAATAGCTAAAAGTGTAAAAATAAATTGATCAAGTGTTGGATTGTAGCTGTGGTTTCACTAGTGTCTAATATATCAAATATTACATTTTAGTATGTGATTTGCTATATGTCAATATTATATCTCAAAGCTATTAAAAAATGGGTGATCAAACCTGACACAAATACATATTGTAAGCAAGTCCTGAATATGACCTTCCCATATGCAGAACCAAAGTCACCCCATTTTGTTACTCATGAGATGATCTGCAACCCAGTTCACAACTCTCAAAGTTGCCAGAAGAATGTAGTGCTGGCTGAGTGGTCAGCCTCACATACTAAGTGCTGGTTATTACAGCACTTAGTGTTGGTTATTACAGCATTGTAACCAATATCTGTGTGTTACTAATCTTGTTCCCCAAGTTATCAGTTGTGTTACTCAGTTTCAGTTCAGTAGACTAGCTCATTAGAAGAAATTGGGCATGAGGTTGGGGTGCTGAATTGGGAATTGAGCTAACATTGAGTACTTACTGTTTGCCTGGCAGTGCTCAATTCTTTACATGCATTCTGTCACTTAACTTTTACCTTAACTCTATGAAGTAGGTGCTGAAATTCCCATTTTATAGGTAAGGAAACTGATATGAAGGGGCGGGATCAATGTGCAGACGCTGGATTTTCTGACTCTAAAGGCTATGTTTTTATTTGATTTCTGGATTAATAGTGATTCTAGAAGGTAATATGTGAATTCCTTATCGTTTTGTATTAATACTTTTGGTAAACACAGACTAATGCAATTTATCCACTACAGTTTAAAACACCTGAGATAGTTTCTCACAATACAATTCCATGCTATTCTTATCTTCTTAGTTGTTGTTACTGTTGTTAAAAAAAAAAAAAAAAAAAAAAAAAAAAAAAAGGACAGGGTCTCACTGTGTCACCCAGACTGGGGGTGCAGTGAAACGATCATAGTTCACTGTAACTTCAAACTCCTGGGCTCAAGTGATCCTCCCTCCTCAACCTCCCGAGTAGCTAGGACTACGGGTGCATGTCACTGTGCCCAGCTTATGTATATGTGTGTGTGTGTGTGTATGTGTTGCTAATTATAGAGAGACAGAATCTCACTCTGTCGCCCAGGCTGGAGTGCAGTAGTGCAGTCTATGCTCACTGCAACCTCCACCTTCTGAGTTCAAGCTATTCTCCTGCGTCAGCCTCTAAATTAACTGAGATTATGGGGATGTGCTACCAGGCCCAGTTAACTTTTTTTCCATTTTTAGTAGAGACAAGGTTTCACCATGTTGGCCAGGCTGGTCTCGAACTCCTGATTTTAAGTGATCTGCCTGCCTTGGCCTCCCAAAGTGCTGGGATTACACGTGTGTGCCACCATGCAATTTTAATTTTTTTTTTGGTAGAGTCACAGTCTCTCTGTATTGCCCAGGCTGATCTCCAACTCCTGGGCTCCAGCAGTCTTCCCACCTTGACCTTCCCACCTTTTAGAAGATAGGCTGGGCACAGTGGCTCACATCTGGAATTCCAAAGGTTGGAATTCCAAAGGTTGGAATTCCAGATGTGAGCCACTGTGCCCAGCCTATCTTCTAAAAGTTTAATGCCACTTTTAATTCATTAAAAGTAGAATGTAGTTGGTGAAATTATGTTCATCGCTTAAGAGCCAAAGAAGGAGAAAAATCATTTTTTGAGCTTGCTCTTGCCCTATGAGTGCTCATCTGAACTTCATAAGTAAAGACCTTTACCCTTCGGTTCCTTCATAGAGTTTTATTTTCCAGCTGCAGAAACTGCTGTGTAAAACCTAGTTCATATCAGTTGGCCTCATTCTTTTCTGTTTCCTGCTATGAAGTCTTTGAGTTCTATTTCTTCCATTTTTGTTTCTGACTCTGGCTTGTTAGGGGAAGAGTTTTGAATTATTTAGTCATACTTCTTTATGCCACTGAAATATTTAGTCCAAAAATCCATATTCTTGTCTTAGAGGAATGACAGTCATTTAATTTTTATTACTGCAGTCCTCATTACTACTCTCAGAAAAGCTTTATGTGTGGTCTCTCCAGTGAGCCAAATTATCTTAAAATTATGAAAAATGCCATGAAAATAGAAAGTAAAAACAATGACTGAAGAAGCAGATTACTAAAGAAATCTGAAAAAAAAAAAAATAGGGACCAGAATGTATGCTGGGGAAGAAATTTACCATTTGGACGGAGTAATTTTCAGCAGTACCTCTCTCGACTCTCTTCTTTCTGCAGTTTTCCCCTGTGTCTTCCATAACCTGTTGGGATTGTTCTCTTGGCCTCCATTTCCTCCTTTGTCCAGCGCCTTCCCTACTTCCTTCCCATCCTACTCATGGCTGTTGTAGTGACTGTACTGAAATGCAACCTGGAAAAATATGCTCTTAGAATTGAGAGAAGTCTTCTTATATTAGCCTCAACACATAATTTATTTTGTATTTTGCTTTATTTGTTTTAATTTCTGCCCCATTAATAGTATGCAAGAGAGGCCAGTTGCGGTGGCTCACACCTGTAATCCCAGCACTTTGGGAAGTTGAGGCAGGCAGATCATCTGAGGTCAGGAGTTCAAGACCAGCTGGCCAGCATGGTGAAACCCCATCTCTACTAAAAATACAAAAATTAGCCAGAAATCGTGGTATGCAGCTGTAATCTCAGCTACATGGAAGGCTGAGGGACAAGAATTGGTTTGACCAGGGAGGTGGAGGTTGCAATGAGCTGAGATCATACCATTGCACTCCAGCCTGGGTGGAGTGCAAATTGAGACTGTCTCAAACAAAACAAAACAAAATTAAAAAAACAGTATATAAGAGAGGCTATTCCACTCTTTCTACCCCAAAAGCTAGCAAACACTGGATATTATAAGATCTTAGGCAACCTGATAGGTGAAATTTTTGTCATTAGAGAAAGTTTTTGACACATGTACTATACAAGTAAGGAAGAAAGTAGTACTGTGCTGGGGTGAGGCAGAACTGTGTTTTGTTGTTGTTGTTGTTTTTGGTTTTTTTTAGGCAGAGTTTTGCTCTGTTGCCTAGGCTGGAGTACAGTGGTGTTTAAGCTCACTGCATCCTCTGCCTCCTGGGTTCAAGTGATTCTCCTGCCTCAGCCTCCCGAGTAGCTGGGATTACAGGTGCCTGCCACTATGCCTGGCTAATTGTTATATTTTTAGTAAAGACGGGAATTCACTATGCTGGCCAGGCTGGTCTCGAACTCCTGACATCAGGTGATCTGCCTGCCTTGGCCTCCCAAAGTGCTGGAATTACAGGCATGAGCCACAGCACCCGGCCCAGAGTTTTTAAAGTTGATGCTTGAATTGGGTTTTTCTCTGTCTTTACACTGTACAAAAATAATAGAATGAGAATTGGGTGCTGGGTTTTGTTGTTGTTGTTGTTGTTGTTGTTTTTAGTGGTGGCAGGAAAGCTGGGGATGCAAGTGATTAGGATGAGTATTACAGAAGTAGCAGGAGTCCCATGGCATCAAGTTCAGTCGTCTTGTTACCCATTCCAGAGGCCCCATACCTACTTAGAGGCTTTGAGATGAGGAGGCTTGAGTTTGGATTCTGGCTCTGCCACCTCCTTACCTAGAACCCCTTTATAAGTCACCAAGTGGCCAGGCGCAGTGGCTCACACCTGTAATCCCAGCACTTTGGGAGGCTGAGGTGGGCGGATCATGAGGTCAGGAGTTCAAAATCAGCCTGACCAACATGGTAAAACCCCGCCTCTAAAAAAAAAAAAGTCACTGAGTTTGTGAGTCTCAATGTCATCATTACAAAAGTACAAGAACACCAGCAGTGTGGCAGTGCTGGACTCTGCATGAGTTTTAAAAAGGTATCAAATATACGTGATGTAATCCTGCACCTACAGGACTGATTCACCAACAAGATTAGTGTTTAAAAGAAAGAAAAAGAGGGCTGGGTGCAGTGACTCATGCCTGTAATCCCAACATTTTGGGAGGCTGAGGCTGGTGGATCATTTGAGGTCAGGAGTTCAAGACCAGCCTGACCAACATGGTGAAACCCCGTCTCTACTGAAAATACAAAAAAATATATATATATATTATCCAGGTGTGGCAGTGCATGCCTGTAATCCCAGCTACTTAGGAGGCAAAATGGGAGCAGCGGTTTGGAAAGTGAGCATCTTCTTCACGGGGTCCAGTGCCCAGGATTTTTGGAAAGAAGAAACTACCTCTATTATCTCTGTGAGTCTACTTCTTTCCTCCCCACCCCCAAAAGCTACACTGAAAAAGTACCTGTGGTTTCTACAAAGAGACCTTGAGTTTCACACCTGTGTGTCTTTCATATGCTTTTCCCCAGTCGTGGAGTCCTCTTACCACTCACTTCCCTGTGCCTGCTCAGCTTTTGTCTAAACATCTGTCTACTCCTTCTAAAGAGCAACCTATCCACTTCTAAGAAGAGACACTTGCTCCTTGTTTTATGCCTACACACATCATATGGCAGTACAATGATTCGTTTCCAAAACCATGTCACTTACAGAGTGCCAGATCCTTGAGGGCAACTCTGTCTGACGAAATAAAGTCATTTCTACAAAGTGGCTCTCAGAGGATCTGGTACCTAGAACACACGTAGTGTTTAATACATGGCAGCTAGGATGACAATGTAATGAAAATTCCTGTATCCTTATCACTTACACAATGATTATTAAGTGAATAAATGGGCAAATATTCAACATATCTATTGTACTTTTATTGGAATATTTCTTGGTTTGGGGTTTCCACTTTGTGAGCCCTATAAATTGGAATTCCGATGTCATAGGATTAAAAATGAATTACTTATCTTATGGCTTTTTTTTTCACCCCAGGTAAATACCCTTGGGGAATGTTTTTTAACTTTTAAACTGAAAGAGATTTTGGCCATAAATTCTGGTTCTAGATGTGTTATGTTGGTCAGATTTCTTAAACTCACTATGCCTCAATTTTTCCATCTACATAATGAGGTAACCATGCAGTCTTTTACTGGTTTGAGTGAGACAAGTAATGTATTAGTCATGTGTGCACATGTATGTGTGTGTGCCCTCAATGTTGTAGGCATTTATTAAATGGTACTATTATAGTTATAAAATGTCAATGTAGAAAAACAAACTGAAAAGCACCTTAAATCCCACCAGAGATATGATCATTGTTGACATTTAGTAGAGATATTCACAGAACTTTCTTTAAACCCACACAGAAACTTCCACATAAATGAAAATAATGTGGTAAATAAATAGACTGCATTAAATTTGTTATTTTCTTCACTCTGCAGTGTTTTCTTTTTATGACAATGCATCTTCATCTGTATCATGCCATGAGAGGGATGACTGAATTTTTTAATTTTTTATGATTTTTTTTTTGAGACATAGTTTCACTCTGTCACCCAGGCTGGAGTGCAGTGGCGTGATCTCAGCCTACTTCTGCCTCCACCTCCTGGGTTCAAGCTATTCTCATGCCTCAGCTTCCTGAGTAGCCAGGGAACCATCCTGTTGGACAGGCTGGTCTTGAGCTCCTGATCACAAGTGATCCACCCGCCTTGGCTTCCCAATGTGCTGGGATTACAGGCATGAGCCACCATGCTCAGCCTAGGATAAGTTCTTAGAAGTGGAATTATTAGATTAAAAGTTAACCTATAAAAATATTCATTGTTATAAGTACTTATGATTTGCTCCTTTATTTATTTTATTTTTTGTCTATGTGTTACCTTCAATAAAAGAGTTTATTAAAGAAAAAAGTTGGGCCAGACACAGTGGCTCATGCCTGTAATCCCAGCATTTTAGGAGGCTGAGGTGAGAGGATTGCCTGATCCCAGGAGTTCAGGACCAGCCTGAGCAAGATAGCAAGATCCTGTCTTACCAAAAAATTAGCCAGGTGTGGTGGCACATACCTGTAGTCCTGAGGTAGGAGGATTCCTTGAACCTGGGAGTTAGAGGCTTCAAGGCTACAGTGAGCTATGATTGTGCCACTGCACTCCAGCCTGGACAACAGAGCAAGACCCTGCCTTTTTTTTTTTTTTTTAAATAAATTACAGACAAGGACTCTCAGATTTAATTATCACCAATTCAAATTACATGAATTTTAACTCAGTTCTTTAATAATAATTTATACTTTTCATAATCCTTCTGTTTAATAAAAGTATGGGTGGGGTATTGTTAGGCATAATATATTATGACACAATGTTCACACCTCAGGCAAATCTGTTACTTGAGCTAAACTTTAATTTTTATATAATTAATATTTCCATTCCTAGCTTAAGTTAATTAACTTTTACTTCCGATTTGGCAAGTTTTTTTAGTAGATTTAATTGAGCTGTTCTTCAGTATAAATTTCTTTTCATGTCCGTTGAACTATAGAAAATTAAGAGTAGATGAAAACCTACCACATCATATTTTTGAATAATTGATTTTATTGAAACAAATCTCATTAAAGATCTCTAAAGTGAAAGTTTGTATAGTATAACAGAAGGATTTGCATCCATTTACTTTGGCTGAGTTTTCACTGGATTAACCCTAATTCTACTTCTGCTGGTTAATGTTATAATTATGTATCCCATTTCTGCTACATAAATATAAAAAGATTTACCTCATATCCGAGTGTCTTCCCCACTATAGTAGTTGAAACCAGTCTATAAGGGGAAAAGTCAAACACAATGAAAATCCATTATCATATGGCATAGAAGCTTTGCTAATACAGTCAGGGCTTAATGGCAGGGATACATTTCTGAGAAATGCGTCATTGAGTGATTTTGTTGTAGAATGTCATAAAGTATTCAGCCTAGATGGTCTGGCCCCCTCCACACCTGGGCTATATGTTATAAGGCTGTTGTTCCCAGGCTATAAACCTAGGCAGCATATTACTGTACTGAATACTGTAGGCAACTGTAACACAATGGTAAATATTTGTATATCTAAACCTAGAAAAGGTACAGTAAAAATATGGTATTATAATCATATGGGACCACCATTGTATACGTGGTCCATCCTTGACTGAGACATTATTATGCGGTGCATGACTTATAGAGGTGTTTCTCATTTGAGGCTGTTGTCTTCAATATCCAGAGCTACTATAATTTGCTACTGAATGACATTTTATTGAGTTGGAAATTCAGAACCTGGGAAAAAATGAACTCACTTACCCCTGAGGTAAAATATTACTGTCTTTCTGGGACTAGGCATCATGAAGCTGAGACAGAAGTTACTAGAACTATCTGGAAGACTTCAGAAGGCCCACTTTGTCAGTAATCAGGTGAGGAAGCTAAAAACAGATAAGAAAACCAGAATTGTGGTCAAGAGCATAGAAAGCTCCTTTGGACAGAAAACTTTTTCCCTTTTTATTTTTCTTCTTTTATATCTTTTTGGATGCCAAAAGCAAATTACTGAGCATCTAAAAGAGCATAAGGCTAGGAGATTGAAAGAGGTATGTCAGTTAGATTGACAAATTAATATTTAGGATTAGCAGGAGCCTAAGAAAGTGTATCAGTGAATACTTTTTGGTTGCAAAGAACAGAAATTAGTTTGAATAATTGTCCCATTCAGCTTGGGCTGACCATAGACATCTATTTGTCACAGTTCTGGAGGCTGAGAAGCTAGCATCTAGATGCTGATTAATTTGGTTCCTGGTGAGGGCTCTCCTCCTGGTTTGCAGACAGTCTTCTGCTGTATGCATACATGGTCAGGGGAGAGATCATGTCTCTTATTGTAAGGGCACTAATTTCCTCTATGAGGGCTCCATCCTCATGACCTTGTTACTTCCCTGAGGCCCCACACCCAAATATCATTGTATTGGGAATTAAGGCTTCAACGTATGAATTTGCAGAGGGGCGTAAAAATTCAGCCCATAGTAATAGCTTCATCAAAAAAGTAGAATCTATTGTAATGGTGTGAATCCTGCCTGGAACCTGAAGATCAGGATGCACCAGGACCTCTGGAAATGATGGCTTTTCCAGTTCCTTCATCTGTGTGGCAGAATATGGCCATTTTGCAGAAGCTTAATGAACATGTAAAAAAAAGTTAGCTGTGTCTCAGCTCCAACTAAAAACTCCCTAAAGAGAGAATCTTGGTTGTCCTAGCCTATGTCGTATGCTTCTCATCTGTGGCCTGGAGTGGCATGACAAGCAACAGAAACTTGACTGCCCACCATAAAGGATGGTATTTGTGATGAGAGGATTTGAAGGGCAGTCCCTCACGAAGAGAAGCAGTCGTGTGCTGGCCACGATCTCACAGATCTCTACTACATCCCTCGTCTGGTCTGGCTTTCTCATCTTAGTGATATGAAAATTGAGATAGAATGCCATTAAATCACTTCCCATAGTCATGGCTTGATGAATGTGGGAAAAAGATAATTTATCATCTAAACTGGGTTGCTTTTGATAAGGGAGTACTATTAATAGGCACGGTGGCTCATGCCTATAATCCTAGCACTTTGGGAGGCCAGGGCAAGTGGATTGCTCAAGTCCAGAAGTTCGAGACCAGCCTGGGCAACATGGTGAGACCCCATCTTTATAAAAAATGAGCCTGGTGTGTAGTGCACACCTGTAGTCCCAGCTACTTAGGAAGCTAAAGTAGGAGGATTGTTTGAGTCTGAGAAGTTAAGGCTGCAGTGAGCCATGATTGCACCACTGCACTCCACCTGGGTGACAGAGCAAGACCCTGTCTCAAAAATAAATAAATAAGTGATTGGAACAACATAAATAAACTAGGCTGTCTCAGAAAAATCAAGATACATGATTACCCTTGAATGAAAGAGTTGTGGATCTCAGGTTTTAAGATAATAAATAGATTATTTGGGTTAATTGGGAAACATCAAATCAGGACTAAAGATAGTTTTTCCTATGATCGTGGGATGATATCAAAGATAAGGGTATGTTTAAATAATGTATTATGCTTCTCTGTATCAATCAGTCACCTTCGAAAGAAGAAACTTTGGGAAAGGCACTTCGTTTCTCTACTTCTCAGTTTACTGGAAGTAAATGGAAAATAATATTTTTCCAATTTCAAGATAATCTGAATGAGTATTCGTGTCATGAAAGGTGGGGAGAAATATTGACCCAAAATGAAATATCTTAATTGTTTTCCTTGGGGCTGGGTCAGAAAAAGCTAAAAGGGTTGCCAGTCTATATATATTGAAACTATTTGTTTACAGGCATACTTCAGAGAGATTATGGGTTCCATTCCAGACTACCACAATAAGGAGGGTATCAGAATAAAGCGAGTCATATGTTTTTGGTTTCCCAGTATATGTAGAAGTTACGTTTACGTTAAGCTCTGTAAGGTGTACATTAGCAGTATATCTTAAAAAGTACATACATTAATTTTAAAATAATGTATTTCTAAAAAATGCTAACGATTATCTAAGCCTTTAGCAATTTGTCATCTTTCGGCTGGAGGGTCTTGCCTCCATGTTGATGGCTGCTAACTGATCAAGGTGGTGGTTGCTGAAGGTTGGGGTGGCTCTGACAACTTAAAATAAGATAACAATGACACTTGCCACATCAATGGACTCCTTTCATGAAAGATTTCTCAGTAACATCGGATGCTGTTTAATAGCATTTTATCCACAGTAGAATTTCTTTCAAAATTGGAGCCAGTCCTCTCAAACCCTAGGACTGCTTTATCAATGAAGTTTATGTAATAGTCTAGATTCAGTGTTGTCATTTCAACAGTGTTCAAAGCATTTTCACCAGGATTAAGTTTCATGTCAAGAAACCACTTTCTTTGCCCATCCATAGGAAGCAGCTCCTCATCTGTTCACATTTGATTATGAGATTACAATAATTCAGTCCCATCTTCAGGCTCCACTTCTGATTCTAGTTCTCTGGCCACTTCCACCACACCTGCAGTGATTTCCTTTGCTGAATTCTTGAACCCCTAGAAGTCATTCATGAGAGTTGTAATCAGCTTCTCCCAAATTCCTGTTAATGTTAAATTTTTTTTTGAAGCCACATTTATTTAAGTGTACAGCTCCATGGTGATAAATATAGGTATATTCTTTTTTTTGCCTTCCTCTCTCCCAACTCCCCTGAAACCCTCCCCAGCCTATGGTAATCACCAGTCTATTCTCTATCTTCATGCTGCTTTTTTAACTCCCACATATGAGTGAGAACATGTGATATTTGTCTTTCTGTGTTTGGTATATTTCACTTGACATAATGGCCTCTGGTTCCATCCATATTACTGCAAATGACAGGATTTCATTCTTTGTTATGGCTGAATATTGTTCCATTGTGTATATATACATTTTCATTATTCATTCATCTGTTGATGAGCACTTAGGTTGATTCCCTGTTTTGGCTATTGTGAATACTGCTGCAATAAATATGGGAGCAAAGATATCTCTTTGCTATATTGATTTCCTTTCTTTTGGGTATGTATCCAGTAGTAGAATTGATGGATTGTATGGTACTTCTATTTTTCGTTTTTTTAAAGAACCGCTGTATTAGTCCGTTTTCATGCTTCTGTAAAGAACTACCTGAGACTTCTATAAAGGATAATGTATAAAGGAAAGCAGTTTAATTGACTGACAGTTCTGCATGGCCGAGGAGGCTTCAGGAAACTTTCAGTCATGGCTGAAGGGAAGGCAAACACATCCGTCTTCACATGAAAGACCGTTGTTGAAAATCTGTTGTTTAGTGTAGCCATCTTTGTCAATGAGCTTAGCTAGATCTTCTGAATAACTTGCTGAAGTTTCTACATGAGCACTTGCTGCTTCCCCTTGGACTTTTATGAGACTGAGACTTCTCGCCTTAAACCTCATGAACCAACCTCTGCTAGCTTCAAGTACCTTCTGCAACTTCATCACCTCTCTCAGTCTTGATAGAATTGAAGAGAGTTAGGCCCTTACTTCGGATTAGGCTTTTGCTTAAGGGAATGTTGTGGCTGATTTGAACCTCCATCCAGACCACTCAAACTTTCTCCACATTAGCAATTAGGCTGTTTCGCTTTCTTATCATTCCTGTGTTCACTGGAGTGGTACTTTTAATTTCCTTCAAGAACTTTTCCTTTGTATTCACAACTTGGCTAACTGGTGCAAGAGGCCTAACTTTCAGCTTATCTCAGCTTTTGACATGCCTTTCTCACTAAGTTTCATCATTTCTAGCTTTTGATTTAAAGTGAGAGATGTAGGACTCTTCCTTTTACTTGAACACCGGAAGATCATTGTAGGGTATTCATTGGCCTAACTTCAACATTGCTGTGTCCTGGAATAGGAA
The DNA here is from genome assembly GCA_963573385.1 of Cacajao melanocephalus. Lineage (NCBI taxonomy): Eukaryota > Metazoa > Chordata > Mammalia > Primates > Pitheciidae > Cacajao > Cacajao melanocephalus. Next base: position 112,253 of record CAUYLG010022188.1, read on the forward strand.
GACCTCACAGGAGAGGAAGAGAGCTGGGGAGCAGCTGGTCAGTGGAGTAGTCAGAACACACAATTGTGTGTTAATTGATTGATTTAAGTTTGCCATTTCATATGGGCATAGTTTATGGTGCCTCAAAACAGTTATAATAATGACATCGAAGGTCACGGATCACATATCACCATAACAGATATGATAATAATGTAAAAGTTTGAAATATTGAATTACCCAAATGTGACACAGACAGGAAGGAAGTCAGCATATGCTGCTGTAAAAATGGTGCCAGTAGACTTGCTCAATGCAGGGTTGCCACAAACTTTCCATTTGTAAAAAAAAACACACACACACACACACAATAAAATGAGATATACCCATATGCTGAAAAAAGTATCATATGGGTATATTATTGTTCAAGGTGCAGTTTGTTTGCATGAAGATAAAGGTACAGTTTTATGGGACTCCATATTGCATTTGGGACTTTCAAAAATCTAAAAGTCTTAGTTGGTTATGGTGGCGCATGCCTGTGGTCCAGGCTAGTTGGGAGGCAGAGGCAGGGGGATCTCTTGATCCCAGGAGTTTGAGGCTGTAGCGAGCCATGTGCATACCACTTCACTCCAGCCTAAGTGACAGTGAGACCCTGTCTCAAAAAAAAAAAAAGCAAGCAAAAAACAAAATATAGCCTAAAAGTCAACTATTGGGCATTTCCCTATGTGTTGTAGTGACCTGGTTGATACTTTTTTATCTCAAAAGTCCAAGACCTAAGATGGTAGGGTGACCAGCTCACAAATTATAGTTTCATAATCTAGTGAAAGTAAATCATACCCCAGTTATTCTGAGATTTTAATGAGATACTGTGCATAATGAGTTTAGCATAGTGTTCTACACTGGGTAAGCACTCGGTAAGTGGTTTATTAATTGTAATTAACCTAACAGACTTCCAAAAAAGAATGCTTCTTTTCTGTTTTTGCCTATGTTATGTTATTTGGAAGACTTTCTACATCTGTTGTTTAAAGAATAATGCCCACAGAGAACGGCTTCTCAGTAATACAATAGATGACAATCTAAAGCTAATTGTGCATAAAAATATCATTCTAACTAGTTGTTGAATTTTCAATGGAGTATGTTTCCTTTAGTAATGAAAAAATATGAAAACTTCTTGAGTAGTTGGAAGCTGTGTAACTTTTATTTAAATAGGGAAATTGTTTTATGTTAAATAAGAAAAAAAAGAGAGAGACCTCTCCTAAAACTGAATGGCTACAAATGTGGGGTTTTTTGTTTTTGATTTTTGTTTTGAGGTGGAGTTTCACTCTTGTTGCCCAGGCTGGAGTGCAGTGGCATGATCTTGGCTCATTGTAACCTCCGCCTCCCAGGTTCAAGCGATTATCCTGCCTCAGCCTCCTGAGTAGCTGGGATTACAGGTGCCAGTCACCACACCCAGCTAATTTTTTGTATTTTTAGTAGAGACGGGGTTTTACTACGTTGGCCAGGCTGGTCTTGAACTCCTGATCTCAGGTGATCCACCTGCCTAGGCCTCCCAAAGTGCTGGAATTACGGGCGCGAGCCACGCCCAGATCCAAATGTGTTATTTTTAAGGCCATAAAAGAGTCTTTGTCTTGGATTTATTTTTTTATCTAGAGATCAGCATTTTTCTTTTAGATTTAATCCAGTTAAATCAGGGTTCACTCTTGGGTTTCTTGCTCTGTTCCCAGTTTTCCATTGCATAGCAGAATTTCTCCAGAGGCCTCGGCACATTGGCGGGGAGCAGCTGCCTTCGCCATAAACACCCGTATTGACACTGGAACACATCAACAGCAAGCAAGCTGCTTTGCCTTTCCACTGCCAGAGGCTCTGCACATTTAGAAATGGAACCATGAAAGGCATAATTTTAGATTTCCTCTTAAGTAAATTAAAATTAATGAACTGCCTTCTTCGTTTGGGATCTCATTTTTCCCTCTCAGAATACTAGTACCATAGATTCTTTCCTACCAAAATGGAGGATCACCACTAAAGAAGCAGGCATATCCATAAACATGAAATTTCTTACATGCTCAAGCATTCTGCTGATTGAAACCATTTTCTTTTAACCTTAGTCACTTTGAAGGCTGGAGGTTGGTGAAAGCCTACTCGCAGTGGGTTAAGTACCATTTCCATTCAGGACTGCAACTCAGCACATCCTCACTGAGGGCCAATATGTGCAAGCTATGCATGAAAAGCTGGGAACCACCTAGAGGTGGATGCTGGCTCCTGCCCTAAGGCGCTCAGCTCAGTCCTGTAGCTGTTGTGCGCCTGCACTGAGGCTTACTGTCCAAGAAGGATTGACTTTACCATGTTGTGTTGCGGTATAAGTGCAAGAAGAGGAATTTTTTTAAACCTAGTGCTGCAGGATTCAAAGGCAGGAGTATAGGAGAAGTGGTGGTTTAGAAAAAGCTTCTGGAAGCAGAGGCCAGACACAATGGGGAAGACATAGACATTCGCAAATGCTTAACAGAATGCCAGGCATTGAATCAGGCTCCTTCCAAACATCATTCTTCTTTTTTGAGAGAGTCTTGCTCTGTCGCCCAGGCTGAAGTGCAGTGGCACGATTTTGGCTCACAGCAGCCTCCGCCTTCTGGGTTCAAGTGATTCTCATGCCTCAGTCTCCCGAGTAGCTGGGACTATAGCTGGGACTACAGGCACATGACACAATGCCCAGCTAATTTTTGCGTTTTTAATAGAGATGGGGTTTCACCATGTTGGCCAGGCTGGTCTCAACCTCCTGACCTCAGGTGATCTACCCTCCTTGGCCTCCCAAAGTGCTGGGATTACAGGTATGAGCCACCACACCTGGCCCCCATTCTTCTCACTTTGTCAGTCAGGCTGGAGTGCAGTAGTACAATCATAGCTCACTACAGTCTTAAACTCCAGGACTGAAGGGATCCTCCCACCTCAGCTTCCTGAGTAAGTGGAATTAGAGGCACATGCCACCATACCCTGTTGATTTTTTAATTATTTTTTTTGTAGAGACAGGGTCTTTCTGTGTTGTCCAGGCTGGTCTCAGACTCCTCAAGTGATCCTCCCATCTCAGCCTCCCAAAGCTCTGGGATTACAGGCATGAGCCAACACACTTGGCCTCATCTAATTTTCAAATATGATTTAAAGTTCCTTGTTTGTAGTTAATTACAAATTAAAGAGATTGGAAAATATCAGCAAAAAAACATAATCATACTAGACATACTATTTTAAAACTTGTTTTTACCAGTTAGTACATTTTGTGCATTTTCTCTCGTTAAGTATGCTTTTTCACAAACTCTTAAAGATGGCATGATTTCTTATCTTGCCTTGTCTTTTCTTTCCTTTTTTTGTTTTTAGTTTTTTGCAGTTTTTTTTTTTTGAGACAGGGTCTCACTGTGTTGCACAGGCTAGAGTGCAGTGATACAATCTCACCTCACTGCAGCCTCAACCTTACAGGTTCAAGCAAACCTCCCGCCTCAGCCTCCCAAGCACCTGGGACTACAGGTGCACACTGCCACACTTGGCTAATTTCTATATTGTTTGTAGAGACAGAGTTTCAACATGTTGCCCAGGCTGGTCTTGAACTCCTGAGCTCAGACGATCCACCAGCCTCGGCCTCCCAAAGTGCTGGGATTACAGGAGTGAGCCTCTGCACCTGGCCACTGCATGATTTCTTTAACCATTTCCCTTGTAGCTAGATAGGTAAGAAGATATAAACATAAGAGTTAAACCCTGAAAGTATTAGGAGAAAATATACAATCTAAATGGTGGACATTTTTAAATGCATGATATTAAGGATAGACACGTAGGCTGGGAGTTGTGGCTCACACCTGTCATCCCAGCACTTTGGGAGGCCAAGGAGGGCGGATCACCTGAGGTCAAGAGGTCAAGACCAGCCCGGCCAACATGGTGAAACCCCATCTCTTCTAAAAATATGAAAAAAAAAATTAGCTGGGCTTGGTGGTGGGCACCTGTAATCTCAGCAACTCAGGAGGCTGAGGCAGGGGAATCACTTGAACCCAGAAGGCAGAGGTTGCAGCAGTGAACTGAGATTGCACCACTGCACTCCAGCCTGGGTGATGGAGAGAAACTCTGTCTCCAAAAAAAAAAAAAAGAAAGAAAGAAAAAAGGATAGAAACATAATAGAAAAGATGAGTAGTTTTGAACCCATAAAAACTAAAAATCCTTTGGGTATCAAGAGTACTCTAAATAAAATGTAAAAACACAATCTTGTTTAATTCTCACAATAGCTTTGTGAAGTAGGTACTTAGTTTTAGAGAAGGAGAAACTGAGGCATAGAGAACTGACAGTGTGGAAATCAGTGCTTTCTATGAGATTGATGATTTTTCTGTGTGTGTGTGAGACGGAGTCTCACTCTGTCACCCAGGCTGGAGTGCAGTAGTGCAATCTTGGCTCACTGCAACCTCCGCTTCCAGGTTCAAACTATTCTCCTATTTCAGCCTCCCCGGTAGTTGGGACTACAGGTGCATGCTACTACGCCTGGCTAAATTTTGTTTTGTTTTGTTTCTTGGAGACAGAGTCTCGGTCTGTCACCCACACTGGAGTGCAATGGTCCCATCTCAGCTCACTGCAACTCCCGCCTCCCAGGTTTAAGCGATTCTTCTGCCTTAGCCTCCCAAGTAGCTGGGACAATAGACATGTACCACCAAGCCCGGCTAATTTTTGTATTTTTAGTAGAGATGGGATTTCACCATGTTGGCCAGGCTGGTCTTGAACTCCTGGCCTCAAGTGATCCACCCACCTCGGCCTCCCAAAGTGCTGGGATTATAGGCGTGAGTCACCGTGCCTTGCCTAATTTTTGTATTTTTAGTAGAGACGAGGTTTTACCATGTTGGCCAGGCTGGTCTCAAACTCGTGACCTCAAGTGATTTGCCTGTCTTGGCCTCTGAAAATGCTGGGATTACAGGCGTGAGCCACTGCACCGGGTGAGATTGATGATCTTGGTGAAGCTGGTAAAATAAGAGGCAGAATGAGGAGGTAGCTCAAGTTTAGTCTTTCCAGCAGCCTTGGATGTGAATCCCCGCTTTACCGCTTAGGAAAGGTTATGAAAGGGTAGCTTTTTAGACAGTTGAAAATACTATATTTTCATTCCATATTTTAAAGTGTTCATTTCCACATGCTTTCTCATGATAACTATTTTGACAAAAAAATAATAACTTTTTTAGATGTCTTGAAAGGAACGTCAGGTGGATCTTAAAATATGAAATCCAGAGACAGCAAGAACAAATTAGATGCTAATTACAATTCCTTTTACTATCCCTTATGGTACAGTATACTGTCTCTAAAATAGTAGAAATTGTCAAGGCCGCACTTGAATAGGGATAGTATAATATAGATCATTAACTACTTTTTAAAGAGATGGAATGTAAAAGCCAAAACTGTATGAGCTGTTATCAATTAGGCAAAATAAGAGTTTCCAGCTGTCATCATTTATTAGTGGGAAAATCTGGAATAAAAAAATTTAGAATTTAAATGTTGTTTAGGTCATCTTTAGGTAGATCCAATCAAGTTTAAAATTCTACCACGTCTTAGATATGAGCAGATGGCTCATTGATGGCATTCAGTAAAATCTTTCTTCATAGTTGGTTTAAAATTTGACTTAAAACAGCGATATAATATTTATCTTCTCTAGAGTGACAAAATTTATGTTATATAATAACCTCGACATGTTTACAAAATCATGTTTAATGGGCTCTCGAGAGCTCCAGTGAATACCACAATTTGGTCTGTTTTCAGCATTTCTAAGGAATCTAGGAAAGCTGTAGGAAATGAAGTATCTATTGTAAACTTTTTGTATCAGGCTTAACTACTGCTTTCTTGAAGTTTAGCAAAAGGATAAAGGACTGTATGTTTTTCATTAAGTATAGTCAAAACTGAATTTAAGGATTTTTGGTAGCTGTTTAGAATTACTGTTTGAATCTCTTCTACAAAGAATATTAAGATTTTTAGCATTTGAGAGTCCTAATATACCCACTTAAAATTCAGAAGACTTAGGGCTGGGTGTGGTGGCTCACGCCTGTAATCCAAGCACTTTGGGAGTTTGAGGCAGGCAGATCACTTGAGGCCAAGAGTTCAAGACAAGCCTGGCCAACATGGTGAAACCTCATCTCTACTAAAAACACAAAAAAATTAGCCAGGCATGGTGGCGGATGCTGGTAATTCCAGCTACTCAGGAGGCTGAGGCATGAGAATCTCTTGAACTCAGAAGGCGGAGGTTGCAGTGAGCCAAGATCTCGCTACTGCATTCCAGCCTGGGCGACAGAGTGAGACTGTCTCAAGAAAAAAAAATTAGTAGTCTTCATCATTTAATTCCTTGTATATACATATATACTTGTAGATATGTGTAAGTATAATATAGTACATTTTTTTCCCCCAAACAGATAAACAATCAGATTCTGTATGGAAGAAGTCACCAAAATGCATCTGCTATTATTAAGACTGCCCCATCAAAGGTCAGACTGGTTTTCATCAGGTAAGATTGCTGGATCTGGTTTTGCAAAATCAAAGACCTCTTCTGAAGATGTTATTAATGTAAGACTATATAATATTTGATTTGTCTAGCAAAATCACTGTTCCTTCTAAAAACACATATTCCTTTTGTAACACACTTTAAGAAAGTATTGATTGTTTTGATTATGAGATTTTCATATTTGCTTTTCACGTTTCACAAGATAGAATTGGTAGCTGAGGCTAGTATTTATATTTCAGTTACAAAACATTCTTCCCTTTCTGGATCCATTTATCTTGTATATAAACATAATGAAACCTGCTAACATCTCTTCCTGTCACTATTATTTGGTACATTTGCTGAGTAATGTCTTCATTAAAGAATAAACAGGAAAACAGAACTGAGGGCATTTTTAGGAGCTTCTCTTTTCTTTTAACAGATGAGGTTTCACCATGTTGGCCAGGCTGGTCTCAAACTCCTGACCTCAGGTGATCCACCCATCTTAGCCTCCCAAAGTGCTGGGATTACAGGTGTGAGCCACCGAGCCCAGCCAGGAGCTTCATTTTAAGAGTGCTGGTGAGAAGCTCAGTTGGAGAAGATGTCAGCACTGCTGCCTAGAGTTGTATTGTGTATTTAGGGCTTTATACATTTACCCAGACCTCCCCTGCAAGCTGATAGAGCCCTCATGGTAAAGCAAATCAGAATTAGGGATCTTACTGTTTGTAGCCAGCATTGCCACAGCAGCAATAGAAATGAGGTTGTTTGATTCTCTTTCTTGGACTGAAATGACAAGTAAATCTGAATTATTTTTAGGTCATGTACCTAACCCTCTATGTTCACTGTAGCTCTGCTTCTTTTTCCTTCTGGGACTCCATTATCATCTGTAAAATGGGATAATAAAGCACTTCCCTCATTCATTGTAATATTTCAGAAACTGAAAATGATCAATACAATATCTTGCATAGAGTAAGGCTTGAAAGAATGTTAGCTGCTATTTTAGGATGATGACAGTCATATTATTCTTCTCTTTCTCATTAGTTACCAGCAGTAAGATCTGTCCATTCCCAGGGACCACTGGGATTAGGAGGTAGTTTTATTCCCAGCATGGGCACTAATGTGATTGAAATATTCCTTCCCACTTCTACTTCGCTCCTGAAGAAATCCTACATTAGGGCGGGGCATGGTGGCTCACATCTGTAGTCCCAACACTTTGGGAGTCTGAGGCAGGAGGATCACCTGAGTTAAAAGTTTGAGACCAGCCTGGCCAACATGGCAAAACCCTGTCTCTACAAACATACAAAAAATTAGCCAGGTGTGTTGGCGCATTACTGTACTCCCAGCTACTCCAGAGGCTGAGGCAGGAGAATTGCTTGAACCTGGGAGGCGGAGGCTGCAGTGAGCTGAGATCCACATAATTACGTGTGGAAAATGTGTACTGTGTAAAAACTCCTGGGGCTAAAGGAAACAAGATGAAACTGAAATCCTTGGAAAGATTTAGTGCACTCCAGCCTAGATGACGGGGTGAGACTCTCAAAAAAAAAAAAATAAATAAATCCTACATTAGCTTCCTTTTCTCCCATCTAGTGGCACTTCCTGGCTTTTTAGTTTTTTACTGTATTTTCAGAGAGCGAAACCTTCCTCCTTCACGTATGTCTTTGTGTGTTAAGATGACCCCTTTATCCTTAACTCTCCTTTGACATCCTCTGTTAGACACCAGTGTCGTTTTTGGTTTTCTTGTTCTTCCTTGGCAGGGGTTATAAAATTAGAGTTCGTTGATTAAAAAAAAAAAAAGCTTGAATAGACTTTGAAGAAAGGTCAGCACTCAAGAGATTAAGATGTTGTTCATTGAGAAAAGTCCACAAAAAGTAGTGTGTGTAGACTTGAAAACTTCATATAAAGCTGTGTGGGGGCCAGGTGCAGTGGCTCACGCCCATAATACCACCACTTTGGGAGGGCAAGGCAGTAAGATGGCTTGAGTTCAGGAGTTTGAGACTGGCCTGGGCAACATAGTGAGGCCCAATCCATGCAAAAGAAAACAAAATTAGGCGGGTGTGGTGGCCTGTGCCCTGTAGTCCCAGCTACTTGGGAGGCTGAGGTGGGAGCATCGCATGAGCCCAGGAGGTTTAGGCTGCAGTGAGCTGTGATCTTGTCACTGCACTTCAGCTTGGGTGACAGAGCAAGACCCTGTCTCAAAAAAAAAAAAAAAAAAAAGAAAAAAATTGTGTGGCTAGTACATGAGACGATGTATGTAGCACTTAAGAGCATCAGCATCTGTACATGGTATTTTGTACGTACTGATGGCTGCTACCCCAAGAGCTATTATCAACATTACTCCTACCTCTTCAGCATTTGTGGGGCCTTTATGATCCACCCTGGGCCATCCCATTTTAAAGAGAGCAAAAAGAAAATTGAATAGACTCTGAAGGAAATCATTTAATGTGATTATGTAGTTGGGAAATAAAACCCTCCTCCTTCAATAAAGAAAGATTAAATGATTGGGAATTATTTAGAAGACAGAAGAGAAAGCTGAATAGAATTTTAATCATGGTAGTAAAGCTCCATCAATTTAGAGTCTGATTATTTCAGTTTTGATCATTGAACAGAACAGAATCAGGAAAATAATTTGTTGAGTAAATTAATGGTATACAAAAGATTAAGGATGTTGTTGAATGCTTATTTACCGGAAGTGATTTTAAGCAATTTAGAAGTATCAGTGTACATTTAAAATCTTTAATCTAATTGTGATCTGTCTTAGTCCATTTGGGCTGCTATAACAAAATGCCTGAGTATCTTATACAGAACAGAAATAAATAAATAAATTTATTTATTTATTTATGTATTTATTTATTTATTTATTTATTTTGAGACAGAGGCTTGCTCTGTCACCCAGGCTGGAGTGCAGTGGTACAATCTCAGCACACTGCAACCACCGCCTCCCGGGATCAAACGATTCTCATGTCTCAGCTTCCTGAGTAGCTGGGACTACAGGTGTGCACCACCAGGCCCAGCTAATTTTTTTTGTATTTTTAGTAGAGACGGGGTTTCACTGTATTGGCCAGGCTGGTCTCGAACTCCTGGCCTCAAGTGATCTGTCCACCTTGGCCTCCCAAAGTGCTGGGATCACAGGCATGAGCCACTGCACCTGGCCCAGAAATTTATTTCTCACAGTTTTAGAGGCTAGGAAGTTCAAGATCAAGGCTCTAGCGGATTTGTGTCTGGAGAGGGCCCGCTTCCTGTTTCATAGAAGATCTATTATATGTATCTTCACGTAGCAGGAGGGGCTCCCTTGAGCCTACTTTAAAAGGCACTAATCCCATCATGAGGGCTCTGCTCTCATGACGTAAACAACTTCCAAAAGGTCCCACCTATTAATACCTTCATGTTGGTGATTAGGTTTCGACGTATGAATTTTGAGGGGACACAAACATTCAGACCATAGCACGATCCTTTCCTGCATGGTCATTAAATGACAGTGTATAGCATATAATGGGTGTTCAGAAAGCTTTATTGAATAAATTTCCTTTTCCCTCCTACTAAGCAATTCCAGATTACTTATTGTCCAAAGACAACAATTATAGTAAGTTTGTTGTTGTTGTTGTTGTTATTTTGTGGATTAAAAATATTTCTGTAATTCAGTATTTTACAAAAGTCCTCATACGTCAGTTCCTTTTCTCAGTACTTTCCCAAATTAGCTAAGACTTTTTTATATCTTCCTTTTAAAGGGAGAAAAAACATATAGGAGTGATTCTGAATAGTTATTTATTATAAGAACGCTGATTTTTGCCTATTTTAGAATCAAATCCTGAGGCAGTTAAAATTTGATTTATTATCAAGTTTCCAGAAGTTAACACTTAAATCATCTCAGCACCACAGATGCAATTTTGCTTAAACTCTGCATAGCTTGTACTGTGTTATAATGTTACTTTGAAAACTAGTTTTTATAAAGTGTATTTCTTTACAATATGCTCTTCTATTTGGCAAAATTTCCTTCCTTAGTTGAAATTATTCTCTGTGCTTTTCCATTATACAGAAAATTTTGGCTTTTATAGCTTGGCAACTGTTTTTCAAATTTATTGACAATTGAGATGAAAATGGGAACTGGCCACAGGTTTTAGAGAATGACTGGCAGTAATCATAGAAAGCTATTAAAATATGCTACAGGCAACATTTTAATTAACTAAGGCCTTTAGTCTATAGCGATGTACATTTTGTGATCATGTCCTTGTCATATTCTTTTAACACTTGTATTTATTCATATACTAATTTATCTATGATTGGCAAGGGGTCTGTGAGTCATTAGCACAAATTAGCAAGTTGCAGCTATTTATACATGACTTACATAATCATTTTTTCCCATCATTAGATTTTGGACAATACTGGAAATTGTACCCTAAACATATAGTCTCTGATACACCAAATTATTCAACTCTGGATCATCCAGATGTGTATTACAATCTGGGTGCTTGCTATGTACTCTACATTCAGTTCTGTGGGTTTTCGTATTTGGAATTCTCCCCTTCACGTGAGCACACCTTCATTTAAGTACAGGAGGAAAGCTGTATTAACACAACAAATACATTGCTGTATTTGGCAGTGCAGAGATCCAAGGAGATTAATGACCTTGCCTGCAGCTCTTGTCGTACCTTCCCCCACTATCAAAAATTAAATGTCATGTATGACAACTCACTCTCCATTACTTAATTACATGTGAAAAATGTGTACTGTGTAAAAACTCCTGGGGCTAAAGGAAACGAGATGAAACTGAAATCCTTGGAAAGATTTAGTGCTAGCTGTCAAGCCCCACTGAGTAAAAGTGGACTTACCATGAGCTCCACCTTCATGTATCGATTGCACATATGTCTTGCTTTTGTAATTAAAAATATACCATGGCTTGTTATCCTCTGCTCATGTCCCTGAAAGATGATATTGCTTGAAATGAATGTGTCAGAGTCATCTTGAGATGACCTTCTGAAGAAGCAATGTAGATGCCTGTTTTAAAAACCCTTCTTATGCTCTTGATTTATTAGACCTAGTTTTGATAAATATGAAAAATAAATGCATGCACAAGCATGAGTTTTACTTTCATAAAGAAACATTCATTCAGTTTTTTAAACAGGTGTTTACAGAACACCTACTTGTCTTGATGCTGTGGAGTCAGTTGGAAAGAACACAATTTCTGTCTGAAAGGAGAGGAGACAGAGAATAAACAATAGTCTAGTACCTTATCCAGTGATATAAGCACTATGATGCTGTGGGTACATATAGGAGATGCATCTGATGTAGTCTTTGGGGCCTGTGGGGAAGATGTCACAGAGAAAGATGCTTAGGCTAAGACTTGAAGGAAGTAACCAAAGTCGTAGGATGTATAGAAACCCAAAGTTTCCAGAATTGAATACCCAGTCAAAATACCTGGACATTTGCTTCTAGGAGAAAACAATCCTTCTTTGGGAAAGTATCATTGGGTATAGCTGTGTAGGTCAATTGTTTTGAATTCTGTAAGGTAGCATGGTGTTGGCTGCAGGTTTTTCATAGATGGCTCTTATCATTTTGAGGTGTTCCTCCAGTGTGTAGTCTGTTGAGGGTTTTTATAATGAAAGTATGTTGGATTCTATCAAAAGGTTTTTCTGCATCTATGAAGATGATCATCATATGATTTTTGCTTTCAATTCTGTTTATGTGGTGAATCACGTGTACGGATTTGCATATGTTGAACCAGCCTTGCATCCCAGGAATAAAGCCTAGTTGATGTGCTGCTGGATTCGGTTTGCTAATATTTTGTTGATGATTTTATTTTTACTTCTATGTTCGTAAGGGATACTGGCCTGAAGTTTTCTTTTTTCATTGTATTTCTGCCAGATTTTGGTGTTAGGCTGACACTGGCTTCATAGAATGAGTTAGGGAGGAGCCCCTCTTCCTTGATTTTTTTGGAATAGTTTCAGTAGGATTGGTATCAGTTCTTCTTTGTACATCTGGTAGAATTCAGTTGTGAATCCATCTGGTCCAGGGCTTTTTTTGGTTGGCAGGTTTTTTTTATTACTGATTCAATTTCAGAAGTTGATATTGGTCTATTCAGTTTTACTCTTTCACAGGCAGAATTGGTCATTTTTTCTTTGCTGCTTCCATTCCTTAATATAATTCCTGCATATATGAGCTGATGGGAATTATGCATGAATTTGTTTCACCTCTTTTGGCAGTCAGAAACAACTAATTGGGATGGTCGTCAGGGATGATGTGAGCTTGCCTTTTTTCTTTTTTGCTGGTCAATTTTATACTATTTGCCCAGTGGAATCCCTGTTTCCTTGGGTAGACCCCCACTTCCCACCTCCCAACACACACACACACACACACACACACACACACACACACACACACAAAATAGTGAAACAGTAAATCTAGATGTCTGTCTCCCTCTGTGGAAGCTGAGGAGCCAATTCTTTCTCTCACTACCAAAGTGTGGCCAGCAGGTGGTCATGTGTCTTACACTTGGGCAGTATGATACCTTAGGCTTAGAACTGGAAGCAAGCAATGTGAGTGATTTGATACAAATGGTGTTTATTCATAGAGCCCCAGTGCCCTGGCCAAACGCCCCAGCTACATCATTCTGCTTCCAACTTCCTTGTCCTCTAGAGGTCTCTAAGTTCCCGACTGTCCCAAGCCTGATCCTATAGTTTGTCAGTTTTGTGAGAGCTCAGTATCCCTCCAGTAAATTCTCTTTTGCTTACATTGGCCCAAATTCATTTTTATTGCTTACTGGCAAAGAATCTCAATGAACGTGAAGGGTGATAAGAAATAGAGCTATCTGAACAAATTACAAGCAACCAGAGTGAGATGTTTGGTTCCCTTTGTGCATATTCCTGTCACTTGTACGCTTTTAGCCTTAGAATTCTGAGTTTTTCCTCCTTCAGATGACTTTAGCAGAGCATAAGGCTTCTGAACAAATCTCTGCTGAGGATCCTCCTGTATGACTCATTACCATTGCCAAACCATTGTTGGCTCTTGTAATGAGATTGCCATGATTATCAAAGAGGAATCAGGCAGGATTTGTCCCAGTTTGTCCCTGAGGGTGGGGATCCCAGCACACGGCCTTATGGTGAGGGATGTATACTAAGGTCTGTGTATCTGAATGTTTGGGATTTGCCAACCAGGAATAAGAGGGGAATGGCTGAGAGTATCTACTGTACTATCTTTTAGAAAGACTCTCTTGGAAGGCTGGGCACAGTCACTCATGCCTGTAATCCCAGCATTTTGGGAGGCCAAGATGGGCTGATCACTTGAGGCCAGGAGTTCGAGACCTGCGTGGCCAACATGGCAAAACCCTGTCTCTACTAAAAATGCCCAAAAAAAATTAGCTGGGCATGGTGACAATGTGCCTGTAATCCCAGCTACTCAGGAAGCTGAGGCAAGAGAATCACTTGAACCTAGGAGGCAGAGGTTGCAGTGAGCTGAGATCATGCCACTGCATTCCAGCCTGGGTGACATAGAGAGACCCTGTCTCACCAAAAAAAAAAAAAAAAAAAAGACTGTCTTTGATAAATTTGTTAGGCTAAGTTATCTATTCCATCCAGTCCTAGGTTCCCCATGGCAACTCTTCCACCAGCCCGCACTGCCAAATATTTTATGAGCCACCTTTTCCTCTGCACAACTGGCAACAATTATTTAGAAGATGCCTGGGGCCACCTGTGTAAAATGTGGGTCTATATACTGCGTTTCTCCCAGCAGCCCTCATTAGTGATTGACATTGTTTGAAGTGCTAAGAAAATAGAACTCATTATTCCACTGTCATTGGACTTTTATTTCTGATTTGACATACTCAGCTATTTTGGTAGTTTCTTCTAATTGTGAATTGGAACTGTTCACTCTGTTCACACAGTTAGGAGTATCTCCTGGAATCTTTTTGGAAAGGAATCTTTCCATTGAGATAGAATGATTTGCTTTGTTTTGTATGTTAATTCAGTGTCATGTTCCAATTAATACAGGAAGTGTAGGATTATTATTTAGTATCCTGAAATGTCTCAGACCACTAGATTTAGTGCAATCAGGAAACAATATCTAGGCCTCGTTAGTTGGGTTCATGTGTTCCACATTTATTCAATGTGTGTGTGTGTGTGTGTGTGTACATGCATGTGTACATGCACCAAAATGATGTGCTAGTCACTAATTGTAGTTATAATCATTTTAGAACAAGTTGCAAAAGAGAAATAAACAAAGTCAGCCTGCTCAAAAATCCAGGCTGAAATCGGGCACTTAACTTCTGCTTTTGATAAAATGCTATTTTGTTGGCATAAAATGAGATCCTATGGATTTGGTGACAGGACGTTTCTGAGAGGCAAGCCCAGAGACCCTGAAGACAGTCATGATTTTAAGTGACATTCTAAATAATTCAAACATATTTTCATCACACTTTCACTTTTTTTCTTGCTCAGGTAATTTTAATTTCGATAGAATACACATAACACAAAATTTGACCATATGACCCAGCAATTCTACTTGTGGGGTATATATGCAAAAGAATTGAAAGCTGGGTCTGGAAGAGATGTTTCTATATCTGTGTTCATAGCAACATTATTTACTGTAGCCAAAAAGTGAAAGCAACTGAGTATAACATATAACACAAAATGTACCATCTTAACCTTTTTTTTCTGAGACAGAGTCTTATTCTGTTACCCAGGCTGGAGTGCAGTGGCACGATCTCGGCTCACTGCAGCCTCTGCCTTCCTGGATTCAAGTGATTCTCCTGCCTCAGCCTCCTCAGTAGCTGGGATTACAGGTGGGTGCCACTACACCCAGCTAATTTTTGTATTTTTAGTAGAGACAGAGTTTCACCATATTAGGCTGGTCTCAAACTCCTGACCTCGTGATCCACCTGCCTTGGCCTCCGAAAGTGCTAGGATTACAGGCATGAGCCACCATGCCTGGCCCCCATCTTAACTATTTTAAGTGTACAGTTCAGTGGCATGAAGTACATTCACATTGTTGGGCAACCATCATCACCATCCATCTCCAGAATTATTTCATCTTCCCAAACTGAAACTCTATATACATTAAACAATAAGTCCCCATTCTTCCCTCCCCTTATCCCCTGGCAGCCACCATTCTACTGTCTGCCTCTAAATCTGACTGCCCTAGGTACCTCACATAAGTGGAGTCATGCAGTATCTGTCCTTCTGTGACTAGTATATTTCACTTAGCATATATTTTCAATGTTCATTCATGTCATAGCATGCAGTAGAATTTCTTACCTTTTTAAGGCTGAATAATGTTCCATTTTATATATGTGCCATGTTTGTTTATCCATGCATCCATTGATGGAATTTGGGTTGCTGCCACCTTTTGGCAACTGTAAATAATGCTGCTATGAACATGGATATACAAATGACTCTTCCAGGCCCTACTTTCAATTTTTTTGGATATATACCACACAAATGGAATTGCTGAGTCATACAGTTATTTTATTTCTAATTTTCTGAGGAACCACCATGTTTTCCATAGTAGCCATACCATTTAACATCCCTACCAACAATGTACACAGGTTCTAATTTCTTTATAACCTTGGCAGCATTCATATATATATGTAGTATCCATCCTAATGAGTGTGAGGTGGTATCTCACTGTGATTTTGATGTGCATGATTTGTACTTCCCTGATGGATTAGTGATATTGAGCATCTTTTCATGTGCTTATTGGCTTTTTGTGTGTTTTCTTTATAGAAATGTTTATTCAAGTCCCTTGTCCATTTGTTAAAATGAGGTTGTTTGTTTTGCTGTTGTTGTTGAGTTATAGGAGTCTTTGCATATTCTAGATATTAACCACTTGTCAGATATACGATTTGCAAATATTTTCTCCCATTTTATAAGTTGCCTTTTCACTCTGTTGATTGTGTCTTTTGATATACACAAGGTTTTTTTATTTTTGATGTCCAATTTATCTACTTTTGTTGTTGCTGCCTGTGTTTTTGGTGTTGTGTGCAAGAAATTATTGTCAAATCCAGTATCTCAAAGCATTTCCCCTATGTTTTTACCTAAGAGTTTAATAGTTTCAGCTCTTATATTAGGTCCTTGATTCATTTTGGGTCAATTTCCATATATGGTGTAAAGGAAGGCTATTACTTCATTCTTTTTCCCCCTCTCTTCCCCTCAACACACAGTTGAGGATCTCTCTCTGTGTTGCTCAGGCTGGAGTGTAGTGGCTCATCCATGATCGTAGCACAATTTAGTCTCATATTCCTGGGCTCAAGCCATCCTTTCACCTCAGCCTTTTGAGTAGCTAGTATTACAGTTGCACCCCATCTATATAACTTTCCCCCAAAAGACTTCATTCTTTTACACGTAGAAATCCAGTTTTTCCAGCACCATTTGTTGAAAAGATCATCCATTCCCCCATTGAATGGTCTTGGGGTTCTGGTTGAAAATCACTCATGCCTGTCATCCCAGCACTTTGGGAGGCTGAGGTGGGAGGATTTCCTGAGCTCAGGAATTGAAGACCAGCCTGGGCAACATAGCAGCGAGACCTCATCTCTACTAAAATTCAAAAAGAAAATTAGCCCGGTGGGGTGGCACACACCTCTGGTCCCAGCTACTTGGAAATCTGAGGTGTGAGGATTGCTTGAGCCCAGAGGGTCAAGGCTGCAATGAGCCATGGTTACGTCACCCACACTGCTGCCTGGGCAACAGAGGGAGACTGTGTTTAAAAAAAAAAAAGCCAGAAATGGTGGCTTGTATCTGTAGTCTCAGCTACTCAGAAGGCTGAGGTGGGAGGTTCACTTGAGCCTGGGAGTTTGAGGCTTCAAGTCTACAATGAGCTATGAACGTGCCACTGCACTCTAGCCTAGGTGACAGAGAGAGACCCTGTCTCAAAATACTGACCTGCATACATACACACACAGATATACAAGGGTTTGTTTCTTGGCTGTCTGTCCTATTCCATTAGTTAATATGTCTATCTTTATGCCAGTACCACACTGTTTTGATTACCATAGCTTTGCAGTAAGTTTGGACATCAGGGAAGGGTAAGACCTCCAACTTTGTTTTTCTTTTTCAAGATTGTTTTGGCTACTTCAGGTTCCTTAAAATTCACTATGAATTTTAAGATGAAACACACTTTCTTGCTTTTAGAAGAGGTAGAAATGCTTCTTAAGAATATCTCATATTCTGATAAAGTTATGGCATTCTACAAACATGCACACACTGCCCATGACATTAGATGTTTTCTTTTATTTTTCATTGTTCATAAATTGTCACCATGGGCTTGTGTTTCCCTGAAGCATGAGTATGTTCTCCTCATGACCACTAATTTTTCTTTTGGCAACAATTTACAGTGTTCAAGTTTATATTAGAATATCCCATATTTATCCTAAGGAATTAGTCAAGGGCTATCAAATACTATGTTAATGAAATCCCTTATTACAGTTTGAATTATGGTTACACCTTTGAGGGATAAAGAATAAATATATAATGTTATATCAACAAATCCCTGTATATGACATATATGTGCATCCAAAAATACAGTGAAATACTGTAGAATAGAATGAAGTTGCTGAGACAAGAAGAAATGAATGAAGTTGCTGAGACAAGCCATGTAAGCAGTTTAGAATTTCAAAGGAGCAAGTGATTGCTGTTGAAGGGAGTACAGTGAGAGTTAGTTAATATTTAATAGCTAGGTAGACTTACATAGGAAAGAACTGAACCCAAATGGCATCGGCTAATTCAAGGATTTACTGAGCACCTCCTGTATGTCATATGCTATATCAATCCGTACAGTTAAGTAAGAAGTTCTCCAGCAACTACAAAGACATGCAAGTAAGTTACTATACATCAGGCCAAACAAACATCCATAGAGGGAACTCACTGATATTGGGTTATTTTCAAACTTGGTTCCAGGGGTTAGTTTTCACAGCTGAAAGGGAGCAACATGGATGGGTTCAGATTCAGAGAAAGCAGAACAAGAAAAGTCCAGGCAACATGAAAAGGACATGAATTAGGATGGGAGCTTTGGGACTGGAAGAAAAAAGAAGAAAGCCTTTAGAGTAAAACCATTCGACTCAGTGATGTTTTAAATTTTTTGGTCAATGGCTGAATTAATAGTAACCAAGGACGTAGCACCTGGAAGTTTAAGCATTTGAGATTTAACATCACAAAGCCATAAAAGATTCAATATTTACTTCTGTGAATGTGCTTTGGTGCTTTGACATTTACACTGTCTCCTAACAATTCTATTAATATTAGACATTATCCCAATTTGAAAGGTTGAGAAACCAGGGTTTTAAGTTGTTTTGTATCTTGCTTATATCTTATCAGTGATGGAATATGTACCTTTGTAATAGGATCAAACAGCATTTATTCTTTTGTGTCTGGTTTCTTTCATTAATATAATGTTTGTGAAATTTATCCATGTTGTGTTTATCAAAAGTTTGTTCCTTTAATCACAGAGTAATATTCCATTCTATGAATATACAAAAATTTGATGATCCATTCTCCTGTAGGTGAACATTTGAGTTGTTTCCAGTTTTTAGTTACTATGAATAAGGTATAAACATGGCTTTTAAAAAAGTTATTTTAGGCAGGGCATGGTGCCTTATGCCTGTAATCTCAGCACTTTGGGAGGCCGAGGCTGGCAGATCACCTTAGGTGAGGAGTTCAAGACCAGCATGACCAATATGATGAAACCCTGCCTCTACTAAAAATACAAAAAATAAAATAAAATTAGCCAGGTGTGGTGGCCTGTGCCTGTAATCCCAGCCAGTTGGGAGGCTGAAACAGGGGAATCACTTGAACCTGGGAGGCAGAGGTTGCAGTGAGCCAAGATCATGTCATTGCACTCCAGCCTGGGCAACAAGAGTGAAACTCTGTCTCAAAAAAAAAAAATTATTATAGAATAAACTTGTATGGAGCATGTTAGACTCAGGGTAGACACAGTTATGATTCAATAACAAACAGACCCAAGACTCATGGCTTAAGACAACAAAGAAATAAACAAAGGTTTATTTCTTTCTGTGTTACATAGTCATCAGGGCTCAGCAGGGAGCCTCTGTTCACTGTGGTCATTCACATACGCAGGCAGCAGAGGTTCTATCTCAGCATGTGTTCCATGATCACCAACGCAGAAAAAGGAAATGCAGCTAATCAAGAACTGGCTCACCTTTAAAGAGGAAGACAAGTTGAAGCTAGAGGATTTACGAACAGCCCTAATAACTTTCCCAGAATAGTACTGAGGGAATTACGCTCCACTGTAATATTCACCACTCTACCTGCCCATCACACAAAATGAAATTTTAAAGCATTTAATAGTCATTATATCTCTATAAGGGATGGGTAATATATTAATAGATATAATATCCAGAACCTACGCATAGAATGGAGAGAGACTGCAGTTGATAGAGTGAGCAGACTTAGAACCTTGCGTGTATTTTTACCCTGAGGAAATTTATTAAATAATTTAAAAAGTAATAGCCTAAAATGTAATAGCCTAGCCTCAGCTAGGGATCTTAACTTGCATAGATGAGAGGCGACCTCTGTGGCTCTGGAGGCTATGAAAATGGGAAGCACTGTAGTACAGTAGTTAAGGGTGGGTTTTGAAACCAGACCGCTGGTTTTGAACCTCAGCTTTGCTATTTATTAGCTTTGTGATTTATAAGCTGTATCACTTTGTTCAGGTTGCTTAACCTTTTTCTAAAACCAAGAGAAAATGAAAAAAAATAATTCTAACTACCACAAAGACTTGTTATGAAGGTTAAATGAGTGAATGTCTGTAAAGCGCTTTGAACAGTGGTAACTGGTAAGCACTCAAATGGTATGTTTCTGGTTATATTTCTGGTGACCATGTTTTCCAAATCAAAATTTGTGTCATGTATTAGTTTTTTTTTTGTTTGTTTGTTTGTTTTTTTCTGTGTAACAAATTACCCAAATTAAATGGCAGAAAACAACACCCATTTGTTAGGTCACAGTTGTGTAGGTCAGAATGCTGGCATGGCAAGGCATGGCTCAGCTCTCTGCTCAGGGTATCACCAAGCTGAAGGCAAGGCATTGGCCAGGCTGAGTTCTTGTCTGGAGGCTTTGGGGGAAAAGTCACTTCCAGGCTCATTCTTGTCCAAGTCTTTCTTTTCTTTTTTCTTTTTTCTTTTTTTTTTTTTTTTTTTTAGACAAATGCTCGCGCTGTCGCCAGGCTGGAGTGCAATGGACGATTTCGGCTTACTGCAACCTCCGCCTCCCGGGTTTAAGCGATTCGCCTGCCTCAGTCTCCCAAGTAACTGGGACTACAGGCGCATGCCACCATGCCCCGCTAATTTTTGTATTTTTAGTAGAGACAAGGTTTCACCATGTTGACCAGGATGGTCTCTATCTCTTGACCTTGTGATCCGCCCGCCTCAGTCTCCCAAAGTGCTGGGATTACGGGCTTGAGCCACCATGCCCGGCCGAGTCTCTATTTTCTTGCTGTTTCTCACATGGGGGCTGCTCTCAGCTCCTAGAGGTCCCCCACATTCCTTGTCAAGAAGCCCCCTCCATCCTGAAGTAAGCAATGGTGCTTCAACTCTCTGACTTCCTGTCTGTGACCTCTAGGCATTCCACAAAGAATTTAATCAGTTTAAAATTCATCAGCCTACTAATTTAAGGATTTAGGATACTGACGTTCTAAGTGAAATCTCCAAATTTAAAGGGCTTGTATAATTAAGTCAGGCCCAAACTCATCATCTTGCTTTATCTTACAGTAAGCTGTGAATTGTATAGCCTAGTTATGGAAATGAAATTTGTCTGTAAACTGGGGGCAGGAATCTTGGGAGACTTCTTAGCATTTTGTCTAACACAAGTTACATGATTTTTACCAGTATGAGTTTCATTTTTATAACAAAACAGAATTCAAATCAAGATCCAGAATGTGTGTTTGCCACAAATATAAGTATATTCTACAAACGAGAAACTGAATTAGAGGGATTCTTAGCATGATTTTGGAGAAAAACTAAATTGAGAACCCTTGGGTAGTGTGTCCATTCTCACACTGCTATGAAAATACTGAGACTGGGTAATTTATAAAGGAAAGAGGTTTAACTGACTCACAGTTTAGGGTGACTGGAGAGGCCTCAAGAAACTTACAATCATGGTGGAAGGGGAAGCAAAGCACCTTCTTCACCAACTGCGTAGGAAGAAGAATGAATGCAGGAGGAACTGCCACACACAAAACCATCAGATCTCTAGAGAACTCACTCACTATCACAAGAACAGCATGGAGAAACTGCCCCTGTGATTCAATTACCTCCATCTGGTCTCTCCTTTGACACATAGGGATTATGGGGATTACAATTCAAGATGAGATTTTGGGTGGGGACACAGGCAAAGCTTATCAGGGAGTAATGCCACAGTTGTAGTTGTTTGCTTAGCTGCATTCCTCACTAGTTGCTAATATCAAAGGCAAGAATAGTCTTTTATCCATTTTTGCGTACCTAGTATAAATATTTGTTAAATAAAGAAATATATATATATTCAAAATAAAATCAAAGCTATACAGTCGAGTTTCAACCAATCAGAGTAACCACCAGCCAGCTTAAATTAAAAGGAGAATGTATTGTAAGAGTACAGGAATGCCTCATGGACTCTTAATAAAAGATCCATACAACTGACGCTCCAGAGGAACCAGGGCAGCTCTAGAGATGTCAGCAGAAGGGAGTTCTGAACCTGTCTGTCCTTGAGCATTTCCGTTGGTAGTCTTGACATTGCACTCCTGATCTTCATGTCTCTTCTAAATTTTAAGCAACTGGGAGAGAGAAGTTGATTGGCCCAAACAGAGGCAGGTGTCTGCCCCTTTATCCGATCTGGTTGAGGGCAAGGCTATTAGTGTTACCTACTGTTGACATTATGGCCCATCCAAGGAATCACTGTGAGCTGGGTGGACACCCCAAGAAATGGCCCTTACATGTAGTAAATACTGATAGCTGGCTGACTACAGGCAGCATGGTCTCACTAGCTCATGGAAACAGCTCAGAAAGCATGGGGCGATTTTGGTAATTCTGGTTTATTTTTTCTGCCTTATTAAGATCATTTTTGTTCAACAGACATTTGTATCACAGTACACCTACTCCCAGCCAGATACCACACTACAGGCTGGGGATACAAAGGAATAAGATCTCATCCTTGTGCTCAGAGTGGGAGAAGAAACAGCACAAGTAATTTTAACACACATGCTATGTTCCGTGCTCTGGAAAATGGATCTCACTCGTATCCATGGGAGAAGTCCGTTATTTCTCTCCCAGCAGCTCTTAAAGATAATTATAAAAACACCTACAAACAATTACAATTCCTGACTGTGTTCTCTTTGAGGCACTGGGGCCTAAGAAACTTAGGTTAATTATATGGAAAGGAAAGTTTCGGCCAGGTTGGTGGCTCACACCTGTAATCCCAGCACTTTGGGAGGCCAAGGCAGGCAGATCACTTGAGACCAGGAGTTCGAGACCAGTCTGGCCAACATGGCGATACTCCGTCTCTACTAAAAATACCAAAATTAGCCACACATGGTGGCACATGTCTGTAGTCCCAGCTACTTGGGTGGCTGAGGCACAAGAATCGCTTGAACCTGGGAGGTGGGGGCTGCAGTGAGCCAAGATCGTGCCACTACACTCCAGCTTGGTCAAGAGAGACTCTGTCTCAAAAAAAATAAAAATAAAAGTTTAATTGTAAAGCAAACAGATTTCATTTCTTATGAGAATCATAGAATATGAGGGCTCAAAAGTTCTCCAGATGTCATTCAGGCCCCACTGCTTATCTGAAGTATAAATGCCTTCTCTCCTCTCGTTGCCCTCTTCCTACTTTTCTCTTTAAGTTTGCAGCTATGTCAGCTCTCCATGACTTGATGCTGAGGGATGTGACCACTTACTATTAAGTGGATTATAGAGGATTATGAACTGTAACTTCTTATAGCAGCTTTCTTCTTTTCAGTGAGAGTAATTGTCGATTGTCTATTATGTAAGGTTAAAAAAATTTAATATCGACTTTAAAGGCCATGAAAGTCATAGTAATTTGTGAAAAAAAATCATTAAATTGTGAAGGGATAACTTGGCCAATTTGAGCTAACTTGGTTCAGTTCATCATGATCTCTCAATACGAATTCATGTACAGCCATATTTTTAATGCTGGTAACCTTTGAAAGAGATATGAAAAGCCATCTATTTAATTACTGCCAAGTACACTCTGTGCTGTGAGTTCCAGATCTAGAGCAGACGTGGCCTGCTGGCTTTCAGCCCTAACCTGAGCTGAGCTTTATTTTGTTGTTCCATGGGACAAACTGAATGGGAAACGGAATTACCACTGGGAAGATGCTGTTCTTTACCCACGAGTGATGGATTACTTTTCTACATGTGAGCAAACTGCTGAGGAATGAACTATACTCCCTGAAAAACAATAGCCAAGCCATCTCTTAACATAATAGTGTCTGCTCACGGCATCTGTAATGCAGTCGGAAAAAACAGATACGTGCTTGATATACTATGTCACTTTATAGGTATAGTTTGTCTCCCATTTGCTTTGGTTTGGTTCATGCCTAGATAGTCTAAGAATCCAAGATGTATGGAGCTTGAAATGGCACCTAGACTTCATATCTTTATTTATGCTGTGCCTCATTCCACAAAGAATTTAACCAATTTAGGATTCTTATAGCTAAGCTACTTACTTAAGGGATCTAGAAACTGAGGCTCTGAGAAGTAGTTTCCCCAAAGTCCCTCTGTTAGTTAGTGGCAGGGCTGGAACTGAGACTCCTACATTTCTGTTTCCTTATTGAGGAGAGTTGTCATTACAGCCCACCCCACCATTCATTCGTTGTTATTTCAATAACTATGTTAAGCACAAACACTTGCCAGGCACTGTGTTACCCCTAGATAGTGTAATAGGAAGTAGGATGGACATGAGTCCCATCCTCAGAGTGCTTACCATCTAGAGAGAAATTCAGATTTGGAGCAAATGTTCACACAAATCAGTTAGGTAAAATATGAAAGAAACAGACCTATAACAGCAATCGTTGTCTAGGGTGCTATGAGCATATTAAGAAGGTTCTGGAAGGCTTGTTCTAGGAAGTGACGTTTATGATGAGCTGTAAAGGAGAAATAAGAGTAAATCCGCCAAAGGATTTGTCAAGTAGAGCAGAAGAGAATAGAGTAAGGGAAGACCCTGAGGTGGGTAGATCTCCATTCAGCTGAGAAGTGGAAAGAAAGCCTGTGCAGCTGGGCCAGGCATGGTGGATCACCTGAGGTCAGAAGTTCAAGACCAGCCTGGCCAACATAGTGAAATCCCGTCTCTACTAAAAATACAAAAATTAGCCAGGCATGGTGGCATGCACCTGTAGTTCCAGCTACTCAGGGAAGCTGAGGCAAAAGAATCACTTAAAACCAGGAATGAGAGGTTGCAGTAAGCCAAGATAGCACCACTGCACTATCCAGCCTGGGCAACAGAGTGAGAATCTGTCTCAAAAAAAAAAAAAAAAACAGCCTATGCAGCTGGACTGGGGCATAGTGAGCAAGGGGAAAAAGCACTAGAGGGTGCCAGACATGGGGGCTGGAACTTCAGAGTCTCTTTATTGACTTTGCACTTGATCCTAAGTGCCTTAAGAAGCCATAGGAAGGGGTTAGAAATATGATCAGTTTTATGTGTTAGGATCTTAACTTTGCCGGTTGAAGAATGGGTTGGAGAGAGGATGTAACTGGGTTGCTCTTACATTAATGCAGGTGAGACATGATGATGGCTTATAGAAATAGCATCAGATGGAAAGATCCAAGATGTGTTTTGAAGGTAAAATCAATGAGACATGCTGGTTGGAAGTTCAGATGAGGGAAGAGAATTTTCAAGAATGACCTCTGTTCCTGATTGAAAACTGGATAGATATTGTTGACATTTACTCAGATGGAGAGAATTGGCTGTGGAACCATATGTTGACTGAGTGGGATAAAAAGCTCTATTTTATTTGAGACACTTATAAGACATCTAGTGGAGATATAAAGTAAGAATTGGGTATGCAGGTTCTAAGCTCAAAAGATTTAGGCTAAATATGTGAATTTGAAAGACATCCATATATAGACTAGTCTTTGAATTTAAGGGAAGGGAGTCATTCACCTAGTTAGGGGTAATTGAACTCACATTGGTGGGGAAGGATAGATGGGGTATAAATTAAATAAAGAACACAACAATTAGCCGGGTGTGGTGGCGCATACCTGTAATCCCAGCTACTCTGGAGGCTGAGAGAGGAGAATCCCTTGAACTCAGGAGGTGGAGGCTACAGTGAGCTGAGATTGTGCCATTGCACCCCAGCCTGGGTGACAGTGAGACTCCATCTTAAAAAAAAAAAAGAAGGAAGAAGGAGGAAAGGGAGGGAGGAAGGAAAAGAAAAAAGAGAAAGGCATTTCAAGAAAAGGCAGTTATCTGTGACTTTTAAGCTACTCACCCTGTAATGGATCTTAAAGCATTCCCCAAAGATAACATGCTTTGGGTAGAATGCACTACTCCAGGGCAATCTGTAAAGAAACATGTACTTGAGTGGTGTGTGTTATCAGATAAATCACCCTGTGTTGCAGACTGGCAACAAGAAGATGCTACTGTGCATCACACCTATTTAAGAGGGAACTTAGCAGAGAGCAAAAGCTATTTGATAACAGTGACTCCAGTTATGCTGATGGACCAGGAAGCCCTGAATCCATAAAGGCATGTCTTAAACAAGCTCCGCCTTCCAAAGGACCTCTGGTTTAGACAAAAAAGGAGGGAAAAATTAAGCTTAGAGTGGGACCAACTTCCTGTTGATGTTCAGAATGGATTTATCAGAAAGTGTGCTATATTTTATAGAACCATCATTGGAAATCAAACTGCTATGAATGTGGATTGTTCCCACACAGAGCATACATTGTGCTCTTAGAGTAGTGACACATTGTACCTGGTACGAATGGCAGCATACACAGATGAAGGTAGGAAGGGTGGTCCAGAATTCACTTCTACTACACCAAAGTTTGCTCAAGGAGAAATTGAAGCCATAGTCATGCCTGTTTGTTTAGCATTCGTAGTGACAACTCTTCTGGGAGTGTTGTTCTGCTTTAATAAGGGAGACTAATTAAAAAACACATCTGGCCTAATGTTCCAGATTCTTCAAAGAGTCATATTGCCCAGGGGTTACCTCACGCTCTTCTAAGGCACAATTTTAATTCAAAAGATCAAATGTATTCACATGGCAATTTCACTGATGTAAGTGTTGTGGAAATAGAAGCGAATAACAAAAAGCCTTTTCTGGAAGATCTAAAATCATTGGACCTGTTCAAAAAGGAAAAAATTAATACTGAAGGACACAGCAGTGGTATTAGGGGGTCATCATGCATGTCATTTTCTAGGCCAAGCATTTCTACCAGTGATGAAAATGAATCTTCACAAAACACTTGAAGCACTGTCCAGTATTCTACTGTGGTACACAGTGGCTGCAGACACCGAGTTCTAGCAGTCAAGGTCTTCTCAAGATCTGAGTCCACCCAGCCCTTGCTAGATTCAGAGGAGCAGCCAGAAGATCTACAATTAGTAGATCATATAGATGGTGGTGATGGCATTTTGCCCAGGCAGCAGTACTTCAAACAGAACTGCAGTCAGCATGAATCCAGTCCAGATAGTTCACATTTTGAAAGGTCAAAGCAAGTTTCATTAGTCAATAAGGAAGATTCTCTTAGATTTAAACAACAGATTTCAGATCATATTTTACAATCCTGGGGATCTGGGCAAGAAAAAATGTTTCAGGAAGTTTCTGCCCCAGATGCTTTTGGTGCAGGTACTGAGGGACAAGTAGAAAGATTTGAAACAGTCGGGATGCAGGCTGTAATTGGTGAAAGAATGGCTAAAAGTTACTTACCACAGACTGTACGGCAAGGCGGCTGCATGCCTCAGTGAAGGTCTAGCAGTTCCTGTTACACTTCAGCAGTACCTATAAAG
Organism: Cacajao melanocephalus; assembly: GCA_963573385.1. Taxonomy (NCBI): domain Eukaryota; kingdom Metazoa; phylum Chordata; class Mammalia; order Primates; family Pitheciidae; genus Cacajao; species Cacajao melanocephalus. Next base: position 139,628 of record CAUYLG010022188.1, read on the forward strand.
TAAAGCTAAAATTACTTTATCGGTGAACTCAGATTTTAGAAAGTCTCTACTCTGTGAAGATGATCATTTGCCCTTAAGGACATAAATGAACTGAACTCTCACATGAGCTATTTCCCTTCCATAATACCTGGGATTCTACTTTAAGCACTGTATAAACTGACTTTATCCTCAGACTAACTGAATGACTTTGTGCTGTTTCAGGATGTTTGTGCTGAAGAAAAACAGAAAGCTTATCTGAAATTTATAAAGCAAAACTTTTTGTTTTGCTACATAGAAAAGAAGATATTTAAATAATAAGCTTAGTGAGCACAGCTATATTAATTTTGATTACAATAGTCATCGAAGTGGCTTAGGGACAGTTAATATAAAAGATTAGAGGAGCAAAGTCTAGACCATCTACTTCAGCTAAAATAACTTAAAAAGAGGTTCATAGGCCATAACCATATGAGCCCAGCTTTTGTAATCTGACAAAAAAATGAGAAGTAGCCTCGTGTATATCAATGTACACAATATTCCTTAGGTCCCTTCCGTTGATAGTGATGCTGCCAGTTATTGGAGGAAAGGAATTCTAGAGCTTTAACTTGGCAGATTAAAAATACTCATTTTTTATTCATCAATAATTAGTAGTCTCACTAGTTTTCAAAACTGTGCTTATTATTGACAACCTCTTTGAAGATCAATTTTACAAACTCAACAGAGTGCCATGTTAAAAGCTAGGGAACCCCTAAACTATCTGAAGCATTTAAAAAATTGCCATTTTTGGCTGGGCGTGGTGGCTCACGCCTGTAATCCAAGCACTTTGGAAGCCAAGGCGGGTGGATCACCTGAGGTCGGGATTTCAAGACCAGCCTGACCAACATGGTGAAAACCCGTCTTTTTATTTAAAAAAAAAAAAATTGCCATTTTTAAAGGTTTAAATTGTTAATGTTTATATATATAAATGTCATTGACCTTTCTTGTTAAGACTTCAGAGAACTGGGTATATGAAGCATTTTATACAGTATATATCTTCAGCTTAAATTTTGTTTTGAGTGATTTATTTTTATTTTTTTTTTTTATTATTTTTTAATTGTACTTTAAGCTCTGGGGTACATGTGCACATACCACAGGATTGTTGTATAGGTACACACATGCCATGGTGGTTTGCAGTCTCCATCCCCCTGTTGGCTACATCAGGCATTTCTCCCAGTGTTTTCCCTCCCCAGCCTCCTCATCCCCCACTGCCCCTCCCCATCCCCCTACCCCGAACCTACTCCAGTGTGTGCTGTTCCCCTCCCTATGCCCACATGTTCTCATTGTTCAACACCCGTCTATGAATGAGAACATGTGGTGTTTGGTTTTCTGTTCTTGTGTCAGTCTGCTGAGAATGATGGTTTCCAGATTCATCCATGTCCCTACAAAGGACATGAACTCATCGTTTTTTGTGGCTGCATAGTATTCCATGGTATATATGTACCACATTTTCTTTGTCCAGTCTATCATTGATGAGCATTTGGGTTGATTCCAGGTCTTTGCTATTGTAAACAGCACCGCAATGAACATACATGTGCATGTGTCTTTATAATAGAATGATTTATAATCCTTTGGGTATATACCCAGTAGTGGGATTGCTGGGTCAAATGGAATTTCTGTTTCTAAATCCTTGAGGAATCGCCATGCTGTCTTCTACAATAGTTGAACTAATTTACACTCCCACCAACAGTGTAAAAGTGTTCCTGTTTCTCTACATCCTCTTCAGCATCTATTATCTCAGATTTTTTAATGAACACCATTCTTACTGGTGTGAGATGGTATTTCAGTGTGGTTTTGATTTGCATTTCTCTAATGACCAGTGATGATGAGCATTTTTTCATATGTTTGTTAGCCGTATAAATGTCTTCTTTTGAAAAGTGTCTGTTCATATCCTTTGCCCGCTTTTTAATGGGGTTGTGTGTTTTTTTCTTGTAAATCTGCTTTAGTTCTTTGTAGAAGAACTAAACTGTTCTGGATAGCAGCCCTTTGTCAGATGGGTAGATTGCAAAAATTTTTTCCCATTCTGTTGGTTGCTGGTTCATGCTACCAGACTTCAAATCATACTATAAGGCTACAATAATCAAAACAGCACAGTACTGGTACCAAAACAGAGATATAGACCAATGGAACAGAACAGAGGTCCTGGAAGCAATGCCACACATCTACAACCATCTGATCTTTGACAAACCTGACAAAAACAGGCAATGGGGAAAGGATTCCCTGTTCAATAAATGGTGTTGGGAAAACTGGCTAGCCATGTGCAGAAAGCTGAAACTGGACCCCTTCCTTACACCTTACACTAAAATTAACTACAAATGGATTAAACATTTAAACAGAAGACCTAACACTGCGAAAACCCTAGAAGAAAACCTGGGCGATACCATTCAGGACATAGGCATAGGCAAGGACTTCATGACTAAAACACCAAAAGTAATGGCAACAAAAGCCAAAATAGACAAATGAGATCTAATTAAACTTGAGTTTCTGTACAGCAAAAAAATTTTTTTTTTATTTTTAAGTAGGCAAAAATGAAAAATTTCTTATTTTTAGTAGATGTTTTAAGCAAACTAGGAGGACTT